>PJEM01007021.1:85609-102406 GCA_004023845.1 Helogale parvula | reverse complement strand
CCTCTCCTCTTCTCCCCTCTCCCTCTCCTCCAGAGAGAGAGAATCCCAAGCAGGCTTGATCCTGAGAGCCATGAGATCATGACCTGAGCTAAAAGCGAGAGTCGGACACTCAGCCGACTGAGCCGCCAGGCGCCCCAGATTCCTGTTTTCCGTTCACAGATGCACACGTGTCCCCAGGCCTCGGACAAAATAGCAGCAAAACTGCCTTGTGCCCTGTCCAGCTGTTTGCCTTGCTCAGCGCCTTCCTTTTCTTTACTTTCTGAACTGAGTTTCTAAATCCACCTGTTTCTTTTCTAAAGTGTTTTCTCGATTACACTGTAACTCCAACTCGCTGTGGAGGACTTGGAAAACAACCCCTCAGCCCACCTCTTGGGCAAGATTAGCTCTTGGCAGTTGGAGGCACGGCCCCCAGACCAGCTGCCCGCGATTGTGGCAGCAGCGTCAGCAAGAAGCCAGTTAGGAGGTGGCTGCGGGGACCAGTCTAGGGTCCAGTAAGAAGAGTGCTGATTGCCCAGAGGCCCGCAGAGAGGCTGACCAGGCAGCAGAAGGTTGGACTGTAGGGCAGTGACTGTTACGTGATCAGCGTGTCCCAGGCTACCCAACGAGAGCCTTGCCAATAGTAGGCTTTTACTATTTGTCACTTGCGAATGAAATGGGTCTCTCGGAGGTGACGGGTGACCAGCCACCTTCTGGTGAAATCTGCAGCCTTCCAGAAGTGATTGTTTTTGCCATTCTCCTTGGTTATTCAAGCACCAATTCAAATCCCCTTCTCATGCTTTTATGTGTGATGATTCCTCATTGCCACTTTTTAAAAAAATTTTTGTTTTATTTTTATTTTTGAGAGACAGAGAAAGACAGCATGAGCAGGGATGGTCAGAGAGAGAGGGAGATGCAGAATCTGAAGCAGGCTCTAGGCTCTGAGCTAGCTGTCAGCACAGAGCCCGACACAGGGCTCGAACCCACAAACCGTGAGATCATGAACTGAGCTGAAGCCGGACACTTAACCGAATGAGCCACCCAGGAGCCCCCCTCATTTCCACGTTTTGGTTGATAGTTACTTGGCATTTGACTTTGTTGCTACTTATTATCATTTGTTCTGTTTTTTTTTTCCCCCTAAAAAACTTCCAGTGTATATATTTTTTAATTATTTGCCACAGTCTTAAAGTATTGTGGTTTGCCCTCACTTCTGAACTGGTTACATCGTTTTACAACTTTCTTAGGAAAATGAGGCCTGGAAAAGATGTTCGAGTTTGTCTAATCCAGAAAGCCTTCTTCATCTTACAAATGCAGTATTGGGCTAGAGTGCCTGGCTGGCTCGGTCGGTTGAGCGTCCAACTTTGGCTCAGGTCATGATCTCATGATTCATGAGTTCAAGCCCCACGTCGGGCTCTGTGCTGACAGCTCAGAGCCTGGAGCCTGCTTTGGATTCTGTGTCTCCCTCTCTCTCTCTCTCTCTCTCTCTCTCTCTCTCTCTCTCTTTCTCTCTCAAAAATAAACAAACCTTAAAAAAATTAAAAAACAAAAACCAAAACAGCCCCAAATGCTGTAGTGGGTCTCAGGAATCTGATCTCATAGTGGAAGTCAGAGCCCTGGCCTCAGGCTTCAGTTCAGTGACTGGGTTGTACCTTCAGGGCTCCAGTGGCCTCACTTCTGGAACACTCTCTCTCGGACATTTGGGACCTGTATCATTTTGGTTCTTCTACTCTTTCTTCTCTTGTAGGGGCTAACCTGTGAGCTTCCTTGGTTGTTACTTTCCTTTTATTAACTTCTTCCAAATCTGCACTTGTAAGCCCCGCTTGCAGATGACTTCTACTCTCTTATTTGTAAACGCTGTTTCCACACTTCTTGCTTATCAGCATCCTGGGCTCTGACCATTTGCTGCAGAGCCGCTTTCGCCACAGGTGCACGAGGCATAAGGATATATACTTGTAATAATACCATCCGCCACATGCCAGTTATGGCCCTAAGTACTTTTTGGTACATTTTGTATATTTACAAAAACGCTGCAAGGTATGATTATTCTCTCTTATTACTGATGAGGACAATCAGACTCAGATCTTGATATAGCTTATAAGGGCCTAATATGAGATTAAAACATTTTTTTTAATATTTATTTATTTTTGAGAGAAAGAGAGAGAGAAAGAGAGAGAGAGAGAAACCATGAGCAGGGAAGGGGCAGAGAGAAGGGGGAGCAGAGAATCTGAAGCAGGCTCCAGGCTCTTAACTGTCAGCACAGAGTCCAACACGGGGCTAACCCCACGAACTGTGAGATGATGACCTGAGTCGAAGTTGGACACTCAACCAACCGAGGCACCCAGGTGCCCCTCTAAGGGCCTAATAGATTTTAAACCTAAGTCTGTTTGGCTCCGCATTGCAGGTGGGGAATGTTGACTTACTCAAGATTAAATTCTAAGTGGCAGAGCTGGGACTTTGAGCCATTCAGCTTTCTGCCTGGAACACATGTCTTTCTCAAACCAAACGTTTCAGCTACCTCTTGATAACGCACGAAGTGCTTTAGGGCGCATTCTCATCGAACCCATAGGGCAAGCTTATGAAGTAAAATTCGCGCGAGGAGGAGGGAGAATTTGCAAAGCGGTACCGCTGGTAAGCTAGCAGACCAAAACCGAGCACGGGGCGTTTTCTTCCAACCTCTGGAGGAGTCCCGTTGGGTAGGTAGGCCACCATATTTTCCATTTCTATTTTTTTCTACATTTTTTCGTTGTACTAACACATCCTGTATGCATCACTTCATTTGATGGTCCCGTCAGTGCCGTCAAAGCTTATGGTACTTTATTTCCCAAATGTGGAGGGTGATGCCCTGGAAAGTTGAGATTTACCTGGAGGCTAGTAGGTGGTGGAATCCGGGCTATGTAGCCCTGTCCCCACCGTCTTGGCTTTCTACAGGAAAAGGGAGGTGAAATCACCAGACATACAAAACTCAATTAAAGATGTGCATGAGTAAGGGCTGGCAGCAGGTCACATGAGAGCTTGATGGTCATCTTATTTATTTATTTATTTAGAGAGAGAGAGAGAGAGAGAGAGAATGAGCAGAGGAGGACAGAGAGGGTCTGAAGAAGGCTCTGCTGACACCAGACGGCCCCACATGAGGCTCAGACTCCTGGGCTGTGAGGTCGTGACCCGAGCCAAAAGAAGTCAGACGCTTAACTGACTGAGCCACCCAGGGGCCTGCTGATGGTCATTTTAAACTTGCGTCATCCTAAACCGGCACTTGCTGTCTCTTGTCCATGTTAGTACTTTCCTGCTGTCCTTTTTCTTCTTGATGTGTGTCTGTGTGTGAGCACACGTCTTTCTTGATTTTATTCCATTGAGGTGACATTTACATAATATAAAATTAACTCTCTTAAATTTATTTATTTTGAGAGAGAGAGCAAGAGTGAGAGCATGCATATGCCCAAGTGGGAGAAGGGACAGAAGGAGAGAGGGAGAGAGCCTGACGCAGGCTCCGTGTTCAGCGCAGAGCCCGACGCGGGGCTTGCTCTCACCACTGTGAGAGTACGATTTGAGCCAAAGTCAGTGACCTTTAGTATATATATTTGCAGTATTTTGCAGCTACCACCTTTATGGAGTTCTAAAAACATTTTCAAAACCACAAAAGAAAACCTGTGTCCACTGAGCAGTTACACCCTATTCCTTCCTTTGCCCAGGCCCCTGGCAACACGGATATGCTTTCTGTCTCTCCATTTACTTATTTCGGATATTCCATTTCAATGGAACCGTAGGACCTTTTGTGTCTGGCTTCTTTTACTTAGTATAACATTTTCGGTCAAATTGTAGCCCGTGTCCGTACTTCATTCATTTTAGCGACTGAGTAGTATTCCACTCTGAGTCTACTACATTCTTTCCATTTTTCCACTGGTGGACAGTTGAGTTGTATCTACCTTTCGGCTTTTACGAATAGTGCTACTGAGCACATTTGTGTGCAAACATTTTGGAGTACCTATTTCCAGTTCTTTTGGGTGTATTCCTCGAAGTAGAATGGCCAGGTCATATGGCAATTTTGTCTTTAATTTTTTTTTAATTGACAAACAGTTGCCAAACTTTTTCACCACAGGTGCACCATTTTACGCCCCCCTCCCAGCCCCTCCCCATAGCAATGCACAAGGGTTTTAATTTCTCCACTTCCATCCTCTCCAAACATCTGTTCTTTACTATTTTTGCTTTGTTTTGTTTTCTAACACCCTTCATGTGTGTGAAATGGTATCTCATTATAATTTTGATTTGCATTTTCCTAATGGCTAATGTTGAGCCTCTCTTCATATCTTAATGGCCATTTATGTAGCTTCTTTGGAGAAATGTTCAAGTCTTTTGCCCATTTTTGAATTGCATTTGTTTGTGTTTGGTTGTTTGAATTATAAGAGTTGTAATACATCTGGACACTAGACCTTTATCAGGTTGATGATTTGGAAATGTTTTCTCCCGTCCTGTAGGTTTATCATTTCATTTTATTAATAATGCTTTTGGATGCACGGAAGTTTTTAACTTTGGTGAAGTCCTGCTTTTTTTTTTTTCTGTTGCTCATGCTTTTGGTGCCGTATCTAAGAATCCATTGCCAAATCCAGGGTCATGAAGATTTACTTCTATATTTTAAGAGTTTTGTCATTTTAGCCCTTGTTATTTAAGTGACTGATCAATTTTGAATTAGTTTCGTGTGTGGTGTAGGTAGGGGTCCAACTTGATTCTTTGGCATATGCATGTCTGCTTGACCCAGCACCTTTTTTTGAAGAGACTAATTTTTCCCCATCGAATAATCTTGGCAGCTTTGTCAGAGATGAATTGACCATAGATGCATAGGTTTTTCTAAGTTTCCAGTTCTAACTCAGTGATCTGTATGTTGGTCCTTTCCCGTATTACACTGGTGTGATTCCTGTAGCTTTTTAATAGCGTTTGAAGTCCAGAAGTGGGACTCCTCCAACTTCGTTCTTTTTCAATATTGTTTTGGCCATTCAGGGCCCACTAAAATTCCTTATGAGTTTGAGGATCAACTTTTCTATTTTTGCAAAAATGGCCTTGGAATTTTGACAGAGATTGCATTGAACTTATAGGTCACTTTGGGTAATATCGCCATCTTAACAATATGAAGTCTTCTGTGATGGTTTATTTTGTGTGTCAGCCTGCCTGGGCCGTGAGGTGCCCAGAGATTTGGTCACATGTTATTCTAGGTGTGTCTGTGGGGCGCTTCTGGATAAGATGCACATTTGAGTTGTAGATGGAGCACAGCACATTCCTCTCCCTAATGTCTGTGACCTCATCCAATCACTTGAACACCTGGATGGAACAAAAAGGCTGAGTAAGAGAGATTGTCACCTACTGACTGTTGGACTGGGCCTTGGGTCTCCTGCCCTCAGACTGGCACTTCCATCATCAGGTTCTCCAGCTTTCCGGCTGAGACCAGCATCTCCAGCTCTTCTGGGTTTGCAGCTTGCCAGCTGAAGATCTGGGGACTTATCGGCCTCCAGAATTGCAGGCGCCAATTCCTTATAATAAATTACTTCTCACCCACCTCCCCAACACAGACTAGGAATACAGCATTCACTTACACACACACACCCCCCCTATTGTTTGTTTCTTTCCCTGGAAAACCCTGAGTAATCCAGTTTTCCAATCCATCAACCTGAATATCTTTCCATTTTTTTATATTTTCCTTAATGGGTTTTTTTGTTTTGTTTTGTTTTGTTTTTTTACAATGTTTACACTTTTCAGAGGACAAGTCCATCACCTGTTTGGCTAAATTTGTTCCTAGGTATTTTATTGTTTTTGGATATTATAAATGGAATTTAAATAAATAAATAAATAAATAAATACTTATTTATTTATTTTTGGAAGTGTGCAAGCTGGGGAGCAGGGGTTGCAGAGAGACAGAGGGAGCAGAGGATCGGAAGCAAGCAGGCGGACAGCAGCTAGCCCGATGTGGGGCTTGAACTCACAAACCGAGAGATCACGACTTGAGCTGAAGTCAGACCCTCAGCCGACTGAGCCACCCAGGTGCCCTTGGAATTATTTTTTAATTTCCTTTTCAGTTTGTTCATTGCTGCTGTAGAGAAACAGTTGATTTTCGTGTGTTGATCTTGTAGCAACTTTGCTGAATTGTTTGTCAGCAAACAAACCGATGTAGCTTCTTGGGAGTTTTATGTATCTTGTCATCTGTGAACAGAGAGAGTTTTACTTTCTCCTTTCCAGTTTGGGAGCCTTTTGTTTTACTTGCCTAATTGCTCCGGCCAGAACTTACAGTACGATGTTGAATAGCGTTGGTGAAAGTGGGCATCCTTGTCTTGTTCCTGGTTTTGGGGGATGGCTCTCAGTCTCTCACCATTGAGTATGGTATTAGCTGAGAGTTTTTGTTTTTGCTTTTTAAATAAAGGCCCTTTTTATCATGTTGAGAAAATTCCCTTCTATTCCTGGTTTTCTGATTGTTTTCATCATGCAAAGGCGATGAATTTTGTCAAATGCTTTTTCAGCACCAGCCCAGAGAATCGGGTGTTTCCCCCCATCCTTCTCTCAGTGTGTGCGGTGTATTATACTGGTCAGGTTTCTCACTGGCCTCCTTTTCTGTCATGATCAGCGGTGTTCTCTCAGGCATCCATTTTCAAATTTTGGGCTGAGCTCTGTTTCTCCTTTCTTTGAGATGTTCACGGTGTATCCCACCTTCTCTGTTTTCCGACCGGCACCTTCCCTGTCTGATCACACCTGTTCCTCTGGTAGCGTTCTAACTCACAGTAAGGCTTTCTTTCCAAAGTCTTATCTCGCCTTGAAATCGCCTTGAAATCGTTGGTCACCTGTGCTAGGCTAATCTTCTTAAAGCACTTTTATTTTCCCTCCTGTTTCTGCCCTGCCCAGGGGCCTGTTTCCCATTGTTCCTCAGATGAAGTCCAGACTCACGCTGACGCTGAGAACCTCTCCTGATCCGGCCCCGCACCACCTCCAAGCCCCCCGTTGCTTATCGCAAATGGAAACTGCACACAGAGCCCCTCCTGATAGTAACTTCTGATTCCACTGTCAGATTTCTAAAACTGGAAGCATCTAAATTTGATTTCTTCTATCTTTGCCCTTATCTTCCTGGTTTCTCCATTGACGTAGCAATATATTGCTGAACATGGCGTTTTCTTTAATCTGTGAAGGTGCCTTCCGTTTGTCCGTATTGTAACAGCTTCTCGGCCTCATTTCTTGTACTTAGTTCGGGCCTGGATTCGAAGAAATGAAAAAGCCGTGTCTTAATGTGGTCTGCACTGTGAAGGAAGCGAGCGTCAGGACATGACGTCCAGTATGGAAATATATATTCATGTGCATTGGCCACTTCGGGAAAGATATTGGAACCTATTAATAGTCCCTGGGAAGTGGGGCAGAGATGGAAAGAAGGAAGAAATTCCTTTTTGCTTTGTATCCTTTGTTACTATTGGAATTTCTTTGCACATTTAAAAAAAAAAAGAGGTGAAAAAAATTGAGAAGTAATTGATGATTAGTTCCCGCCTGGCTTTTAATTCCAGTTTAACCCCCCTCTGTGCCACTTGAGAGTGGCTACATGTTAAAAGCGTTTGATGGTTTAAAAAAAAATTTTTTTAAAGAACCCATTTTAATTTTTTTTGACGTTTATTTATTTTCGAGAGAGAGAGACAGACAGATCATGAGCAGGGGAGAGGCAGAGAAAGAGGGAGGCACAGAACCAGAAGCAGGCTCCAGGCTCTGAGCTCTCAGCACAGAGCCCGACGCGGGGCTCGAACCCGCAGACTGTGAGATCATGACCTGAGCTGAAGTTGGACGCTCAACCAACTGAGCTACCCAGGTCCTTCAGAAGCGTTGGATGGTTTTTAAATACCATGGGCCAGGGGTGCCTGGGAGGCTGTCGGTTAAGCGTCCGACTTCGGCTCAGGTCATGATCTCACAGTTCATGGGTTTGAGCCCTGCGTTGAGCTCTGTGCTGACAGCTCAGAGCCTGGAGCCTGTCTTTGGACTGATTCTGTGTGCCTTTCTCTCTCTGCCCCTCCCCTACTCATGCTCTGTTTCTCTCTGTCTCAATAATAAATAAACATTAAAAATTAAAAGAAAACAAAAAAAACCCCAAAATAAAAGCCAGGGGCCAGTGGATGGACTGAAACCATCCATTCATCACAGAGCCACGTTCTGCGTCGTCGAAGTAAGTTGCGAGGTGGCGTGTTTCAGGGAGTTTAGTTTTATTCACTGGAAAGGATAGGGAGTCCTGCCCTTGTGACATGTTGTGAGGAAGTTGGGGTTGCTGGAGAAAACACGGACTTGTTGCTGGAAGAACCGAGAAGGCAGCAGGGCTTTTGTGGCCGGGGCCTTGGTTTGTGGAAGGGAGGGGGGTTGGTGGCCGACTCCGGAGGCACTGAAGACCCTGCTTTCCAGACTGGATTTCTGGAGTTGCTGCTAAATATTTGCTTTGATTCCTATGGCTATACTTTGGCTTTCCTTGGGTACTTAAGTTTCATCTTATTTATTTTTATTTTTAAAGTATATTTATTTTGAGAGAGAGAGAGAGAGAGAGACAGACAGACACAGTGCGAATGGGAGAGGGATAAAGAGCGGGAGAGAGAAAACCCCAAGCAAGCTCCGAACCACCCACGCAGAGCCCCGTGCAGGTCTCGAACTCCTGACCCTGAGATCATGAGCGTGAGCTGAAATCAAGAGTCAGACTGAGCCACACAGGCATCCTTTAAGTTTCATCTTAAAATTGGAAAAGCAGGAAAGCCTAAATGTCCATCACCTGATGAATGGATCAAGAAGATGTGGTATATATATATACAGTGGAGTACTAACTACATGGCAATGAGGAAGAATGAAATATGGCCATTTGTAGCAACGTGGATGGAACTCGAGGGTGTCATGCTAAGTGAAATAAGTCAGGCAGAGAAAGACAGATATACCATATGTTTGCACTCACAAGTGGAGCAGGAGAAACTTAACAGAGGACCATGGGGAGGGGAAGGGGAAACAAGGAGTTAAGGAGAGGGAGGGAGACAAACCATAAGAGACTCTTAAATACTGAGAACAAACTGAGGGTTGAGAAGGGTGGGGGAGAGGGGAAGGGGGTGATGGGCATGGAGGAGGGCACTTGTTGGGATGAGCACTGGGTGTTACATGGAAACCAACTTGACAATAAACTAAGAATAAATAAATAAAGAAAATAAAACTGGGAAAGCAGGTCTTTAATTTGGGAGAGGACTTTATCAGGCACACTTACAAGGAACTCTGGTAGTTTTTTGGAGTAGGAGAACATTTATCAGTTATTCACGTAGCTTCAAATTTAGAAATGTCTTTGGAAGAATAGACGGTTGGTTGAGATTAGGAAATGTGGATGCCAGAATGATGATAGTGTCCCTGTAATCTAGAAAGCTCCTCGTCACAGCGCTAAACTGGGTGTTTTATATTTTATTAAAACATTTTTTGAATGTTAATTTATTTTTGAGAGAGACAGAGCGTGGGCAGGGGAGGGACAGAGAGAGAGGGAGACACGGAATCCGGAGCAGACTCCAGCCTCTGAGCTGCCAGCACAGAACCCGATATGGGGCTCGAACTCACAAACTGTGAGATCATGAACCTGACCTGAAGTCGGACCCTTAACCGACTGAGCCATCCGGGCGCCCCTAAACTGGGTGTTTTTTTAAAGATAAAACTCTTAATTATTGATTTCACAAATTCGCCTCACCTGATCAAAGAGAGTTTGAATTTAGTTGCAGTTAGGTTTCTTATAAAAACTCCGCAGCTTAATGCTTTTACTCTGTGAACAGTCCTGTTCATCGCTTATTGTGAGATGAATGACTGTCTTTGCTTTAAGAAAACATCAGTCCTGAGAAGGGGGCTGGATTGCACTAAAATCAATGCGTAGCCGAGGTCAGAAAGCTTGAGTTTCTTCTTCCTAGAGATTTGTGTGTACCTGTCTTTCTTCTCTGCTTCTGGGCAGGAAAAGAGAGTACTTTTTGTTTAATGAAAGCAACGTGGATTTAGCTGAGGAAATGCAAACCTGTCGGCTCTTGCCAGTTATTTGACTTCGTTATGACTGCAGTGCAGGCGTTGTCTTGTCTCCTGCTGGGTGTGGACTTGTGCGTAGCCTCATAGTTATGGTGAAGTTAATATGTAAGTCAGCCTCTCGTGGAGGTCGCGGAAAAGCTGGGAGCTAGTAACGGGTAGGATCCCACTGAGCATAGTGTGTCTGTCACTGTCAGACTCATACTGGATACACAGCACTTCCTAGGATTTGGGTTGGATTTAGCTAATCGCATAGGTTTGGCTCAACGCTCATGAGACTGAGTCACAGAGCTGTTATTGGTGCGTGTCAGTAGCCGGGCTTAATCCTCACGAAGTCCGTTGTTGTTTGTAAGTTATCTTTGAGTTACCTTTTTAATTCAGGACATTTGAGGACAAAATCAGTTTTGTAAACCCCAGGTTCCCAATCTGCACAATGAAGATAACGATCCCTCTCTCTCAGGGTCGTGACAAGGGGGCCGTGTGTGTGAGGCACCGAAGGTTCCGGACACAAAGAAGGTGTTGATGCGTTAGTCCCGAACGTTAGCAGCGCTGTCCTGGGGGCAGTGTGTTGTACGGTCTTGCCTTCACGGAGGCAGGAGTTTCACGCTGAAAACCATGAGAAATGCCAGGTGAAGAGCATTAAGTCCCTTCCATTCACAAGCTCATTTGTTCCCTCAATACGGGGGGTTCGAAAGGGAGGGACAGTGTGGACCAGAGTTCTGGGGAATGACTGTAAGGAGGAGGTGAGATGAGAATATCCCTGCGGTGCCTGCGTGGCTCATGGTTCGTGGGATCGAGCCCTGTGTTGGGACCGGCACTGACAGCGTGGAGCCTGCTCGGGACCCTCCCTCCCTCCCTCTCTGCCCCTCCCACAGTCATTCTCCCTTTTTCTCTCTCAAAAATAAATAAATACACTTTTTAAAAAAAGGAATATAGCCGTTGACTGTGGAATGGGCATTCCTGGAGATAATCGAAGTTTAGCACTCCAAGGCATGAGAGAGGGTGCATTTGTGAGGGAAGGACGGAGTCGCAGGTTAAAGGTGGAAGCAGGTGACGGTCTTTGAAGAACCAGATCAGGAATTCGGATTTGAATTAACATGTAGAGCATTGTCCCCGGAGTTGTACGAAATGATTTTACGTAGCTGTCATCTGTGCCCAGTAGCTTTTTTTGGGCACTGAGAGCACAGAGCCTCACGCGGGGGTTGAACCCACCAACCCTGAGATCATGACCCTGAATTGACATCCAGAGTCAGATACGTAATCGCCTGAGCCACCCAGGCGCGCCTCCAGCAGCTTTTAAAAAAGGACAACTGAGAGTTGATCTTCTTACCCTGTGTGTATTATTCTAGATGTATTAATGTCCACTGCTTAGCTGTGGGGAGAGGTGAGTGGGGCTTTAATCCACGGCCAGATGGGATGATTGCTGAATTACTTAATACTTGGATATCCTGTTTCACTGATTCACATTTAATTGGCATTCTGAGATCTCCGGATTGAGATGTTCCTTACCTTGACTGCCTCCAAGGAGCAGGCGGGAGGGAGTGTCTTCACACAAGTGTCTTCACACGTCTGGGCTTGGTCAGAGCTGCTCCTGCCGTCTGGCTCTTGAGCGTGTTCACTGTGGGCACTGCACGGTTAGTTAACTAACTTCTCAGTTTAAAAGATCACACTGTGGGGCACCGGCGTGGCTTAGTTGGTTAAGCATTGGACTTTGGCTCAGGTCATGACCTTATGGTTCACGAGTTCAAGCCCCACGTCGGGCTCTGTGTTGACAGCTCAGAGCCTGGAGGCTGGTTCAGATTCTGTGTCTCTCTGCCGCTCCCCTGCTTGCGCGCACACGTGATCTCTCTCTCTCTCTCTCTCTCTCTCTCTCAAAAGTAAACATTAAAAATAATTAAAATAGGGATGCCTGGGTGTCTCAGTCAGTTAATCGTCCAACTTTGGCTCAGGTTATGATCTCACCATTTGTGAGTTCGAGCCCTGCATCGGGCTCTGTGCCGACAGCTCAGAGCCTGGAGCCTGCTTCCGATTCTGTGTCTCCCTCTCCCTCTGCCTCTCCCCTGCTTGCGCTGTCTCTCTCTGTCTCTCAAAAATAAATAAATTAATTAAAAAACATTCAAAAATTTAAAACATCACACAGTGATTCATTTAAATAAAAAAATATCTGGATGAAGAAAGGCACAGAAACCGAAGAGCAGGGTATAAATTTGATTTTACGGGAGGCAAAGTATTTGTCACTGGAGGAATGATTGCAATTTCACATTTTCTTGCAAAGCTGCAATCGAGTGTTTTATGGGACCTGAGGAAGGAAGCTACCCTCGGCATATTAAGTTTTGTTAGTGAGAAACGTGCTAAAGAATTGGTTGTAACCCGCAGGACAACGCAGCTGGGGCAGCAGGGGAAATGGATCTATTTCTCAACATAAATAAGAAATCTTAGAGCCTCAGGAAGCTGGGGTGACCAGTTCACGTGTCTCCTAGGACCGCCATGAAGGCATTGTGTCCTCGTTTAAGTGGCAACTGTTTTCTCCTTCGTGGTGCATAAAGGGAAGCGTGCGCTTTAGATTCAGTCAAAAATGGTATTTACCTCCGACACAGTACTTCCCTGGTTTAGAACTGATTGTCTTACCGAAGTAGTCAAAGCTGTGGTTTTGTAAGGCAGGCAACATAGTGACAGAAAACTGACGATGCGAGAAAGACTGAGGTCAAAATACAAGAATTAACCATCTGCATTGGTTTGCATTAAATAGGTGCTCTTTTTTATTTAATGCTTATTCATTTTTGAGAGAGAAAGAGAGAGAGAGAGAGAGAGAGCACGAGAGAGAGCACAAGCAGGAGAGGGGCAGACAGAGGGGGAGACACAGAATCTGAAGCAGGCTCCAGGCTCTGAGCTAGCTGTCAGCACAGAGCTTGATGCGGGGCTCAAACCATGAACCATGAGATCATGACCTGAGCCTAAGTTGGACGCTTAACCGTGTGAGCCACCCAGTCATAACTTATTCCACCCTTGTTGGGGCATATCGATTGTGATTTTTTTAGAAAATTGTATATGATTGAGATGTATAGATTCACACACTTTTATACTTAAAATGGAATTAGAATTATTTTGGGGGGATGCCTGGGTGGCTCAATCAGTGAGTGTCTGACTCTCAGTTTTGGCTCAGGTCTTGATCTCACGGAGCACAAGATCGAGCCCCACGTTGGGCTCCGTGCAGACAGTGCAGAGCCTGCTTGGGATTCTCTCTCTCTTTCTCTCTGCCCCTCTCCCATTCACTCTCTCTCTCTCTCTCTTAAAATAAATAAACGTAAAAAGATTCATAAAGAAGAAAAAGAATTAGTTTGAGGGGGAAAAGCTTTTTATAGACTTTATTTTTCTGAAAACCCTATGCTTCTGTTTCTCGAATTTGCCGAGGCTGCATCCGGACCCCTTTTAGTCTGGTAGCCCTGCCCGAGCACCCAGGCCATGACTGCCCTTGACAAGACGCATAGCTCCAGGAGTGCTGGCCTTAGCAGCGTCGGGTTCCACTTCTGTCCTGTGACTGTGGCTCACGACTGGAGCAGAAAACTGCGGATGCTTTTCTGAGCACTTCTGCAGGGCTTCTTCCTAAGTTATTTCTAGTTGTGTGATATTTAAGTGCCTTCGGCCCTCAGCTGTTGAAAGCATAGGATACTATTTCTGTTACAGCTGAAGGCGTAGACTGCCTCTCGGAGACATATTCCTAACTGAAAGATAGTTGATAGGAAGCATCAGGTCCTGAATTGGGGCTTAATTCCCGAACAGCCTTAGGCGTCGTTATCAATTTGATTTCTTTTCGCTGAATTAAATTTGAACTATTGCATTTTCAATACTCATCTGAAAGAATGGGGCCGGCCAGTTCTTTAGAGCGAGCTTGCTTGTAAAAAATAGATGTTGTGTGTTAACCTTTGTCTTTGTGCAAAATAGGGTAAAATGTTCCAGTGAAGACTAAGAGGCTGCGAAGGAGTTATAAACTGATCTTGCGGTAGCTGGAAGTGAACAAGATAGGGTCTTACACGATTCCGACTGATGAAGAGAAAGCCTTCTATGGTTTATTCCTTCTGGAATTTTATTTGTAATTCAGGAAATGTTAGTTCTCTCTCTACTTTTGAAGCCACCAAACCTGAAGTTTTAAATAATGTCGTTGGTGGTATCATTTGTTAATTACGCGATTGGAAATGTAGTCAGTGAAAAATGACGCACAAAAATGGCATGTGCCGTGTAGCTTAAAATAGCACGTCTTCACATCCATGCAAATTCCCTGGCCTCCCTGTGTGACCCAGTTATGTATCACTCACGGAAAGAAAACCCTCGGGCACTTCAGCTACTACGAGGGCTGGCTATTACATTTAAATGTTTTACGTACTGAGTCGTTTTACTGTTACTAATATTTTTTCCCACCAGTGCCAAAAGCATTTTTCATGATTAACCTTTCATAAGCGCAATAGATTTGGCATTTCTGAATGCGTCTGACAGTCAGTACCGTGTGGCTTGGAGTTTTTCGGTTCCTTGAAGTAAAATACGCAAGTCTCAAGCCTGATTATCCAGGACGCTTGTTCTTAAATTCCTGAAATGTATCCGGGTTTACTTTCTGACTGATCTGTCTCCGGTTTTTGTTTGTTTGTCTGTTTCTCAAATACAGAGCTGCCGAATGCTGCTAAACCAACTCAGAGAAATCACAGGCATTCAGGACCCTTCCTTTCTTCAGGAAGCTCTGAAGGTTAGTTTCAAGGCCGCCGTTAGTCAACAGGCTTTCACATGGTTGTCCATATCCTGGTTATGTCAAGTCAAGCTATTTTTATGCCAAAACGAAAGTGCATATAAGAGCAGAAGCTCTAGGGGTCAGTTCACTGAATATCTTCAGTGTGTAAATTATACGGGGGGAGAGTTGAGGATGGTGGAGACTTAACTGGCGGGAACCATACAGGGCAAAAGAGAGTTAAGAAACACATCTGCCAATTGCGTTTTATAGCCTTTATGTGGATCCTGACTCAAACAAACTCAAACATCTTTGAGTCAAGCAACTTTGAACTGGTTATTTGATATTAAAACACCTGATACGATTTAGTTTAAAAATTTTTTAATGTTTATTTAATCTTGAGAGAGAGAGAGAGAGAGAGCACAAGCAGAGGAGGGACAGAGAGAAAGGGAGACACAGAAGCCAAAGCAGGCTCCAGGCTCTGAGCTGTCAGCACAGAGCCCAATGCGAGGCTTAAACTGCCAAACTGTGAGATTGTGACCTGAGCCAAAGTCTGATGCTTAACAGACTGAGCCACCCAGGTGCCCTTAAACATGATAATAATTTACTCATAATTATAAGAGTATTGTACAATGTAATCTACAAATCATACACGTTTAAATAGTCTCTGTTTTAACTGTCAGACCCCTTTTGATATGTCATTGCTATTTTTTTTTTTACATTTATTTATTTTTGCGAGACAGAGAGAGAGTGCGAACAGGGAGGGGCAGAGAAAGAGACATGGAATCCAAAGCAGGCTCCAGGCTCTGAGCTAGTGGTCTGCACAGAGCCTGACGCGGGGCTCGAACCCATGAACCATGAGATCATGACCTGAGCCAAAGCTGGATGCTTAACCGACTGAGCCACCCAGGCGCCCCTAAACATGATGTTAATAGATTACTGATAATTATGAGAGTATTGTACAATGTAATCTACAAATCATACACTTATTTTTTTAAATTTTTATTATTATTTTTTTAATAGTTTATTGTCAAATTGGTTTTTGTATAACGTACACTTTTAAATAGTTAGTCTCTGTTTTAACTGTCACCCCCCCTTTTGATATGTCATCGCTGGCCTGTAAGTCGGGAGTAACAGCAGTGAGAACAAGATTTCATTCTTTGCGTGTTGCGGGAAATCAGAGCCTGGCTGTTCCCTTCCTGTAACCAGCCCTTTGATGTAAGATTTGAGCTTCGTACCCTTCGCCACACTCTCTTCTCCTTTCTACCCTAGACTTGTACCTTGACTTACTCAGAATGTCACCAGGGTGGTCAGGAGTTAAATAAAAAATACTCCCTATTTTAAATGCTGTGATGCTTTACTTTAGAAATTTCTACGTTTTCCCTTTCTCTAGGCCAGTAATGGTGACATCACCCAGGCCGTCAGCCTCCTCACCGAGGAAAGGGTTAAGGAGCCCGGACAAGACGCCGTTGCTACGGAACCATGTGACGTGGAGGGGAGAGCTGCCAGCAAAGAAGTACTAGCAAGTAGGTGCACCCAGTCTCCGTCCTGCGCTGACCCAGCAGAACACAGAGAGGAGCGTGCCTGCCTTTCTCCCCAGGCACATCAGCGCTTCGGGAATAATGCTGATGGTCGCTGAGTGTCAGGCCATCACTAGGCGTCAGGCACAGTTTAAGCAACTACGTGGATTCATTCATTCATTCATTCATTCATTCATTCATTCTGCACTTATTTAATGGGCACCTACTATGTGCCAAGCACCCTTCTAGGCACTGGAGATGAGCAGAAGTATGCGAATCCCTGCGTTCGTGTCGCTTATTTTCTTGTGGGGGAGACCCACGAGTCAGTAAGTAAATTGAGCGACATATTAGAACATGGTAAGTACCGTAGGGAAAAGTAAAGGAAGGAATGAAAGAAATGGGGAAAGGAAGGGCACCTGGGTGGCTCAGTCGGTTGAGCGTGTGACTCCTGATTTCGGCTCAGGTCATGATCTCACAGGTTGTGAATTTGAGCCCCACCTTGGGCGCTGTGCTGACAGTACAGAGCCTGCTTGGGATTCTCTCTCTCTCTCTCTCTCTCTCTCT
>PJEM01007021.1:0-85509 GCA_004023845.1 Helogale parvula | reverse complement strand
GGGTGTGAAAGAGAGAGGACTTGAAGGGGCTCCCGGTTCGGTGCCTGAGCCACAGAAATGCTGGAGCAGGTGCCACGAGAGCAGATTGGGGTGGCAGGTGACAAGGTCCTCTGGCGGCGCTGAGACATCAGGTGGAGGGTCTTGAAAGGCAGCGGGACCCAAGTGTGTGGCCCCGGGGAGAGGTCGGCTGCAGAGAGACAAAGCTTGGAATCGTGAACCTGTGAATGGTCCGGGAGGTTGGGACACTGGGTGAGCTTCCAAAGGGGGTAGGTGTAGACGGCAGGGGGCAGGTTCAGTGACTAGAAGTGGACACTCCTGGTGCCCAGAGGCCGTGGCAGGTGGACAGTGTCCAGGGAGGTTGGAGGAACACCCGGGGGGGCTGGGAGAACGGGACTCTAGAAGCCAAGAAGCCTTCCTGGAGGAGGGAGCCCTCAGTGGGGGCAGCCGGCATTAATGAGTATTTGGGCCTTTGGCAGCTTTGAGCTATTCTGAATAGTGCTGCTGCGAACATTCTTGTATATATTTTTAGTGCAATAGTGACGCTTTTCGGTTAAGATTTCTCTTTTTGAAACTCATTCATATTGAAGGTTATTAACTAGTTCCTTTACGCTTACTGGTGTGTAGTATTTCATAGTCTGGATTTGTTTATTGACTTGGGGTTGTTTCCTTGTGTTTTTGTTTTGTTTTTGCTATTGCGGACAAGGCTGCTGTGAGCTGTTTGATCATGTGTCTTGTGCAGGTTAGTTAGCACAAACCCCGAGTGTCACTGGTGAGTAGGAAGATACAGTCGTCTTCACCTTTATAGGTAATGATATTTTCCAGAAGGATTCTTGACCTATTCGTTAAACTCCCACTAATAGTATTTGGGGATACCCGTTGCTCTCAAACTGGTTAGACTGTAAAATTGTTGCCCATATTTTTGATACAAAATATCTTGATTTCAGTGAGAATTCTTTTACATTGGTAATGAGATTGAGCAACGCTTTGCTTTTGATCACTCAGGTGCCCCCACGAGGAAAACTTCTCTTTGGGTCTTCTGCCCCGATTTTTCTGTTTGCTTTTTTCCTGATTCTTCCTTGATTCCTGACACTCTCTTACTGATAAGAACCTTAGGCTTGATAGGGGTGCCTGGGTGGCTCAGTCGGTTAAGCATCCGGCTTCGGCTCAGGTCATGATCTCGCAGTTTACGGGTTCAAGCCCCGCGTCGGGTTCTGTGCTGACCGCACAAATATGTATAATGTGTCTTATACATATTTGATATTTTTGGCTTTGTGTCACAGACATCCTTTCTCTGTTGGGGACTTGGGTTTTTACACTATGGTGGTGAGCTAAATAGCTTAATTTTACTGTGGTTGCATTTATCGGTCTTTTCCTGTGGTTTATGTTTTTTAAGAACTCCTTTTATGCCCTGCAGTCACGGGATATGAATATTGTAATGTTTTGCTTTTCACATTCTGTAATCCATCTGAAGTGGATTTGGAGGCTGGAGGCAAAGCCTAAGGTAAAGAAGGACACAGTTAGAGTTCTTGCCAGGCCCCCGGCCCCGTACAGCTCATGCCTCATCCGAGTACCTTTTATTAGAAAGGCTTATTTACCTACTGATCTACGGTATCAGCTCTGTGTTATATTTAATTTTCATGTTTCCCTTTCTATTTCTTTGAGGATCTGTTTTTAATTCTTGGGTATGGGTACCTACAAGTGGAATTACCGGGTCACGTAACAACTCTGTGTGAACTTTCTTGTTTTAAGTTTTCTAAAAGCGGACTGTTTTCGTAGATGCAACAATATCACACTTTAAGAATTAATAGTTCTGTGATCTCACTCAAATACCAGTGAAGAAATGTCCTTGATTATGTCATTAACAGTATGCTTGCAAGTTGGTTTGGAAAAATAATGATCCCGGTGGCGTTAAAACATTACATGTGTTTGAAATATCTTTTAAGACGCTCTTTAGGTATAAATTCCCTCTCTCTTTTTTACTTGCAGTGTAAGGTCCAGAGGAATCAAATGGTTTGTTCTGTAAGATTTCCAATGTTCTGAAATTTGTGGATTTCATTCCTGCGGTATCTGTTAATGGATTTTTCTGTCCCTTGTCTTTCTTGTAGACTTAGATGTGTAACCGGCATGACTGTGTCACAGGTAGTGTTGTGTGTTTAATCTGTCTTCTATTTTGTCACGTCGAAGACATGAGCCTGATGCAGGGCCGGAGCTCACAGACTGTGAGATCATGACCTGAGCTGAAGTCAGATGCTTAACCGACTGAGTCCCTGAGGCGCCACAGTCCTTCTCCTGTTTTCAAATTGGGTTTTTGTTTTGAGTTGTAGGAGTTCTTTATATGTTCTAGATCTAATCCTCTTTTAAAAATTTTATTTGAGAGAGAGGCAGTGTGAGTTGGGGAGGGCAGAGAGAATCCCAGGCAGGCTCCATGCCGCCAGCTCGGAGCCCACATGGGGCTCGAACTCATGATACCACCAGACCATGACCTGAGCTGAAACCAAAGGGTCGGATGCTTAACTGACTGAGCAACTCAAGTGCCCCTGGATATTAACCCTTCTATCAGATATGTGATTGGTAAATGTTTTCTCCCGTTCTGCAATTTGTTTTTTTACTCTATTTACATCTTTTTGTTTTTTAACATTTATTTCTGAGAGACAGAGAGAAAGAGAGGGTGTGCACACATGTAGGGAAGGAACGAGGAGCAGAGAGAGGAGGGGACAGAGGATCGCAGGCAGGCTCCGTCCGCACTGTCAGCACAGAGCCCAATGCAGAGCCCAAACTCATGAACCACGGGTTCACACCCTGAGCTGAAGTCAGATGCTTCATCGTCTGAGCCACCCAAGTGCCCCATTTCCTCTACTGATTGTAGCCTTTCATGCACAAAACATTTTTTTAAGTTTGATTTAGTCCCATTTGCCAATTTTTGTTTTTGTTCCCTGTGCTCTTAGTCCCATTTGCCAATTTTTGTTTTTGTTTCCTGTGCTCTTAGCTCAAGAAATCCTTGCCCCGTCCAGTGTCCTAAGGCTTTGTACGGTTAGCGTTTCGAAGGGCTGCCAGACTTGGTTCTCCAGACTTGCCCCGCAGCTGCACACAAGGGCTCCAATTTCTCCAAATCCTCATCAGCTCTTGTTATTTTCCTCTTTTGTCTTTTTGTTTTGGGTACTAGCCATCCTGGTGGGTGTGGGGTGGTAGCTCACTGTAGTTTTGATTTGCATTTCCTTAATGGCTGATGATGTTGAGCATCTTTTCACGTCCATATTGGCTATTGGTAGATCTTCTTTGGAGAAATGTCTATTCAAATTCTTTGCCCGTTTTTTAAAATTGAGCTTTCAGGTTATTATCCAGTTGCATGAGCTTTTTTATTTATTTAAAAAATGTTTATTTATTTTTGAGAGAGAGAGCATGAGTGGGAGAGGGGCAGAGAGAGAGGGGACAGAGAATCCCAAGCAGGCTCTGTGCTCACTGTCAGCGTGAAGACCAATGCGGGGCTCGAACTCATGAACCGTGAGATCATGACTTCAGCCAAAATCAGGAGTCAGGTGCTTAATGGACGAAGCCACCCAAGCACCCCATTTATTTTCTTAATTGTAAGAACTGGCCAGAATGTTTAGAACCACAGTGAATAAAAGTCCTGATAGTAGACATTTTTGTCTTGGTTTTAAAATAAATGTGAAATTTCATAATTACAAAGTTTGCTGTGGACTGCTCATGGATACTCTTTCTCAGCCTACGAATATTCTCTTTTCTTCTTAGTTGGCTTCCTGAATAGAGTTGAATGTTATTAAGTACTTTTTCTATATCTATTGAGATGATTGTTCCTTTAAGTGTTATTTTGCGGCTCTATTTTCTAATGTTAGCTTAGTACTTCATTCTGCAGTGAACTTAGTGTGGTGTTACTATTGGATTTTTGGGTGTAGACTATTGGGTTTTATTTGCTAATACCTTGTTTCTTTTTTTACATCTCCGCTTATGTTTGTTGCTTTTCCTTTCTCTTCCTATTCCGGACTGGTTTGGGATATATCTACATGTCACGCTGACTTCTTTAAATGAGTTGAGTATGTGGTCGTCATCTTTTTTGTTTATTTGTTTTGAGAGAGAGAGAAGGGGAGGGGGGAGCGTCAGAGAGAGAAGGAGCAAGGGAATCCCAAGCAGGCCTCATGCTGTCAGCCCAGAGCCCGGCCCCACAGACCACAAGATCGTGACCTGAGCCAGAAATCAAGAGTCGGACACTCAACCAGTTGAGCCACCCAAGCGCCCCTGGGGAGTGTGTCTTCTGTTCCCTAAAATAGTTTGTGTGGGAATGAAAATATCTGTTCCTGGTACGTTCGATGTTTAGCTGATGGTTTATGATGACAGGGAAAGAACCCAGGGAACCTACGGATATTGGTGTGTCTTCTACTCTGTGGGATAAGACTGCGGAAGGGGCTGTGTGACACGTTGCCTCTCAGTGGCTTATTGTTCCTGTCCTCTTGGCTAATCTTAAGGTCACCATACAGCTGCGAGTTCCTCATTTGAGCCCGGCACGGAGTAATAAAGCGTTCCACACGTGGGGCAGCGTCGTGAGAGCTAGGGCGCGTCTCCCGTTTTGTGAATGCCGTTGCCTTTTCCCCTTCTGTTCAGCCAGAAGGACAGTGTTTCCTACACATCGACTAATTAAGTTTGTTTATCTTCCAGAAGTGATAGACCTTACTCACGATAACAAAGACGATCTACAGGCTGCCATTGCTTTGAGTCTATTGGAGTCCCCCCAGATTCAAGCCGATGGAAGAGATCTGAACAGGTCATTGATGCAATGTGTCATCCTTCTCCCCACATTAGTATGTAGGTCAGAGGCAGTAACAGCTGCGGGGCCGCTGAGGGACAGTTCTGCCATGTTCTCTTAACTGCCATGTTCTCTTAACTGCATCCAAATGAAGTTTCTTTTAGGAGAAAATTTAAATTCCCATTAGCTCACTTGCTCTTTGGTTTACTTTCTGGCAAAGCCAAATACGACAGAGGTCTTGCAGCAGATGTGGTCTTTGAGTAGAAGCCTGCAAGCCCTTGCGAGGGGGAGAAAACCCACCCCAGCACGAGCACCAGACAGTGTGCATCCCCTTTAGGGTAAACCTGGAGCCTTCATACGTTGAGGGTTGTGTTATCGGCTCCTTAAAAGGGAGTTACCACTCAACTCCCCTGTCAGAAGTGACCACGGATACCTTTTCCGAATGGGTCGTCGTTTGACGATTGCCTGGTATTCTTCATTAACCTCTAGTTCTAGCGGTGGCCCGTCAGTTTCTAGCCGTGACGATCCCCTCACACTGCTGAGTCACTTCACGTAAACCCAGGGCCAGGTTTTGTGCACCAGGCAGTTTGAAGGTCCTTATCCGCAATGTGTCTCTCTTGTCTCTCTCAATGGCAAGGTCTGAGATAGGGCACTGTTGCTGAAATCTGAAACTTTTAATATGGCAGCCATAAATAGACTGTGAATGTCAGCTCGGTTCCATCATGGACCTTATTGGTAATAATCTATGTTACGGAAAGATTAACATCTATGTCTAAACCTTACTTTTCACTTGGATTATAATCTTATAGTTACTATATAGCGCAGTGATTACCCAGGAAATACCGTATCTGGTATGAAAGATGACCATCTTTCTCCATATAATCCATTGTTCTTTAACTTTTTCCTTTTTTTATTGTGTGCTATGTTGGCACAATATAGGATGCGCGAGGCAGCCTCTGCAGAAACTAAACGCTCAAAGAGAAAACGCTGTGAAGTCTGGGGAGAAAATCCCAACCCTAACGACTGGAGGAGAGTCGACGGTTGGCCGGTTGGGCTGAAGAATGTTGGCAACACGTGTTGGTTCAGCGCTGTCATTCAGGTATGACGTTTAAGAAACAACAGCGTCTTTTGGAAACAACTTTGTCGTTTATTGAACTGAAAGGTGAGAAACCTAGCTTCGAGAAATGGGAACAGACCTTTAAGACGGAGGCGTTTTCCCCCATGGCCTTGCTGTGTTTTGGTTGCTCTCCTGTGTTTGGATCTAGGTGGTCCGGTGTCTAAATTAGGCAATGCTAAAAACAAAATACCCTGTGGTTGCAAATTCGGTTGTAAATATGTCAAATAGGTGGTTTGGATCAGCGTTTTGACTGAAAAACGTATTACAGCAGAGCAAGAGTTAATGTGGAGAAAGCAGTTGGGACGTGGATAGATATCCAGGCAGGAAAAGATGGCGGCCTGGAACAGGGAAGTGGCGTGCGCCATGCCAGGAGAGAGGTCAAAGCTTTCTGGAGTCATGCAGGAGATAGATCTGCAGGTGCTGGGGGAGTGGTTGGATGGAGAGGATATGCAGGAGACCACCGAGAGAGACGCCAGGGTTTCTAGCTTGAGAACCCAGGCGGATGATAGCGCTGTCGGACCCCGGAAGAGGACTATTCTGGTGTATGCAAGGAGCAGGATCTCAGTTTGGTTCTGCACGTGCTGAGTTTAAGCTGTGTCACGAAGATGCACGTAAGCCGGCAACTACTTGAATCTGTTGTTCAGGAAGAAGATCCGGGCTGCAGACGGAGCTGCAGGAATCCGTAGCTTAGAGCCGGTGATGGAGCCCAGGGAGTGGATGAACCCCCCCACCCCCCCGAGAGCGTGCCGCCTCTCCAGAAGTACCTCCCAGGCATCTTAACCTTAACAGGGCCACAGTGGGGCCCTTGATCCTGCCCCGCCAGCCTTCCCCTTCGTGGTACTTGACCTCTACCCGGCTGCCTCCCTTCCCACACGTAAGGTCCAGATTCATGCAGCTTACTCTGGGCCTGGCCCTGTGTTAGCACCGAGGAAACAGCAGTGAATAAGTGAAAGTCGTTAACAAAGAGTTTACTTTGAAAAGCGTGGGATGGACAGTAAAATACATATATCGGGGTGAGAAGGGCCGTAAAGAGGAGTGAGGGGAGCAGGAGCGGGGCAGGGAAGAGGCCTGAAGGGGGTGAGGGAACGCGCCCTGTAGTTACACACAGGGCCCTGCAGGCAGGGAAACAGCACGCCAAAAGACCCAGGCTCAGGAGCTTGCTTCACGTGCTGGGAGACAGGAAGTGGGCAGAACTGAGCGCTCAAGGGCGGGGAACCGCGATGACGACAGAAAGGTGGCGGCGGTGACGTGGGGGAGCTCAGGGTCATGAGGAGGGCTTAGGGATTGAACCTGCGGTGGGAAAGCATTGGGGGTCTAGAGCAGTGAAGTGGGCTGATCGCCCCTCCTCCGTTTCACGAAGATGGCGGCCGTCCGTGTTGAGGCTAGCACGTGGGAAGGAATGCGGAATGAGGGACCTCAGTCCGTCCTTTCAGAGAGGAGGGGGAGAGAGACTGAGGTCCCCGCCTGCCCTCACGGCCTCCTCAGCCTTCTCACCTGTGGGCACGCTGAAAGGTGCGCAGGGGTCTCTCTGCTGTCAGCATGGAGCCCATTTTGGGTCCTTCCCCCTCCTCCCTCCTTTTTCCCCTCCCTTGCCCACGCTTTCCCTTTCTCTCTCAGAAAATGAATAAACATGAAAAGAAAAGAGAAGAAAAGGAAAGGAAAGAAAAGAAAAAGGAAAAAAGAAAGGCACAGAGAGGATCGCAGAATAAGGTTTCTGAGAAAGCCCGAGAAGGAGCCCCGAGGGAGGGATCAGCCCTGAGTAGGAAAAGGCCAGGGGAGTAACAGAGGACAGGAGAAGGAAGAAATGCTCGCCACGCATTACAGCTGAGGTGGCTTCTGATCATCCCTGTGAAATAAGCAGCCATCTTCGGAGTCCTTGGAGAAGGGACGGTGTCGGGTTGTTAACGGGACAGTGGCTGTGGACGGTGGGGACCAGTTGGCACCAGGGCGGGACAGTGGGATTTCTGCGAACTGAAGGTCTACTGGAGGGTGTTGACCTTAAATGGGTAGTGATGTCAGGAAGGCTTGTTTTATCTAGACTTTCTCTTAGCCGCACTCTGAGACTTACGTGGAAAATGAAAGTTATTCAGGTTGGGGGCTTTGATGGGTTCAGTGACAAGGGCAGTTTGAGGATTTAACGGGGGCTGGTTAAAGACTGGCATCAAAGCTAGAGAGAGGGAGGAGTGGAGACAGGAAGGGACTGGTGGTTAGGCGGAACCGAAGGGAGTCCGTTTGCTTGGGCCCTTGATGAAGTCAAAGAGTGGATGTCCTCTGGGTAATTGGATCAGTAATGTCAGAAGACAGGTTATGGTTCAAGAACGGGCTCTTCTGCCTGTGGGATCTGAGAATTGGCTGCTTCTCCGGAATTGACGCATCCTGCATGCGACCTCAGATGTGGGTGTAGAGATGGACTGGAGGAACGTGTCCCTGGAGAGAAGAGGCTCGCAAAGCCAAGGGTCCGTGGGCTGAATGGGTGCGCTCATTGTGTTCCCTCAACAGACGGTGGTTGAACACCCACTGTGTGCCTCCCCCTGGTCCAAGCCCTTGAGCTAAAGGAATGAATAAAAGCAAGACAGAGCCTTGGGTTTGCGGAACTTGAATTCTTGTGAGGCAAGACACACCGAGAGCCGCAAAGTAGGGAAGTAACGAGTTCCCTGAGTGTATAGAACATGGAAGGTAACGATCGGTGTGATGGAGACCAGAGCAAGGTTAGGCCTGTGGGAATTGCTGCGGGGGAGATGGGAGAGTCAGGGCGCAAGATAAACTGTGTGCTTTGGCCTCGCCCAGGCGATAGGGCTGAAGCAGATGCCAGATACATGAGAGGCGACGGAGCGAGCCAGGCAGCTTTGGGGAGAACATTCCAGGTGGAGGAAACCACAGAGCAAGGGCCCCAAGACAGGAGCGGGCTTGGTGTGCTCACGGGGCTCAGGAGGCCCGAGGGGCTGGGATGCCAGGAGCAGAGGGGGAGGCACTGGGGTTTCTGAGCAGAGCAGTGATGAACTCTGACCCCTCCTGTGGCCACTGTGAGGGGAACAGAATGGAGGTGGTGAGGGACAGGCGGACCGAGCTGCACAGGAGGCCACTGCCGTTGCCCACCTGAGAGGTGACGGTGGCCTGGACCCGGCCGGTGGCCTTGGAGGAGGTTGGATTCTGCCTTTATTCTGAGGGCAGAGCTAACGGGCTGTCCGGTTGGTGTGTGTGTGGCCAGGACGTGGGCGAGGAAGAGCTGTTACCCGTGGCAAGTGTCTGTGAACCAGGGCTGTATTTCTGTCATGTCGGGAAGACAGGACCCCACGTGGCAAGCGAATCGGTCTGCGGGGCGGGAAGGGATGTCCCTGGAGGCAGGGAGACCATGAGCAGTGACCCAGGGGAGCAGGGAGGGGAGACTGACGACGGCACTTGGTAGGGATGGTGGGGAGGAGGTGGTTACAAAGAGCAGCCCTGGAGGCCGAGTCCAAGTGGCTTCTTCCTCGTTGGATGTGGATGGTTGAGAAAGAGAAAGGATTCGGAGATTCCTCTGAAGTTCTGCACTGAGCTGAGCGGAGGAGGAGAGTGCAGTCAGGTGACACAGAGGATGCAGGAGAAGCAGCAGGTGCTGGAGGGTCGTGTGGACACTGGATCGGGAAATGTAGTGTTAGCTCGCACTGCGATGGCTTTTAAGATGGCGGGGTCTTTGGGGGAAGCCTGCCTGGGGTGAAGGGGAGGAGGCGGAGCTGAATGACTTGTGACCGTCAAGCCATTCTCCTCGTGGAGGAACAGAAGTCCTGGGAAATGCTCTGGCGCAGTTGGAGCGGGAATGACCTCAGGAAGGGGCAGGTGAGGTGGGGACAGAGGAGGGCAGGTGGAGTGTGGAGCAGAGAGGTCTCACCCCGCTCCGGATCGACATCACCGTTGGTGCAGCAGCTTGACCGGGCTCCACCGGCACTGCCCGGGGGTTGGGGGGGGGGTCCCCCTGTCGGTAGAACCGCAGTCGGGTCATCACAGTGGGAGGGAAGCCGGAGGCCTGTGGCCTGCCTGGATGCTGCTTCCAGACTTCCGGTGGGCCTGGCTGAGGGGAAGCCGACTTCCGGTGGGCATGGCGGAGGGGAAGCCGACTTCCGGTGGGCAGGCCTGAGGGGTCTTCTGCGGAGTGCGTGGGGATGAGGAGTTGTCTCCGTACAAAGGATTTGTAAGAACGTCAACCCTCAAGAGATGCTCATAGCAGAAAAGTGTATGACTTACAAACGAGAAGCCGGAGAGAACTGCTGTTAAAAGTAAAGACTGGTAGTAGTACTGTTGCTGTGACGAGGAGCGGAGAGGAGCGCACCGTGGCGTACGCAGCACCCCGCTTTCGAAGTAAACGCTGCAAGTCCAAGGACTGTCGGTCCCTAACCAGTGCGCCGTATTGTCTTGTGTACATCTACCCTTATAATAAACCACCTACTACGCTCTTTTTCTGGAACGCGCCTCTCCACAGCTCCGGGATTGCCCCGCGTCGATCCTGTAGCTCTCAGGCTGTCGGTCCCACGGCTGGGGCTTAGTCCACGTTACGGAAACATTTGCTCTGCGATACTAATGACAAATAAAGCCTGTTTTGCTGTCGCTTATTCAGTCTCCCCCTCTCGGTAGCCGTTACGTTGTTTCCGGTTTTCCCCTAAAAGAACTGATAATTCGGTCGGCTACGTTTTTAGGCGGAGCCATCATCATTTCCTTGGCGTAGAAGTAGAAGTAGCCGGTGGCAGCCATGCGCACTTTTGAGGTAAAAGAAATCTCTTTTTGCTGCAGTTATTTTGAAAGAAAGGCTAGGAATCTATTTCTTTATTTCAGTCCCTCTTCCAACTGCCTGAATTTCGAAGACTTGTTCTCAGCTACAGCCTCCCACAGAACGCGCTTGGAAACTGCCCGAGTCACACGGTGAGTGGGTCTGGAGAAGTCTCAGGCTCCCTTTGGTCCCTTTCGTCCCGGAGGTTTGGCTAAAGCTGCCGGCGGTGAGGTCCTCCGGCTCGCGCCAGTGTTTGTTTTCGTTTCCAAATGGCTATTTTCCTTCCCTGTGACCCGGGACAAGGGTTTGTAAAACCGTGAAGATATGTAAGAAT
Source organism: Helogale parvula (assembly GCA_004023845.1). Taxonomy (NCBI): domain Eukaryota; kingdom Metazoa; phylum Chordata; class Mammalia; order Carnivora; family Herpestidae; genus Helogale; species Helogale parvula. Next base: position 74,558 of record PJEM01007021.1, on the reverse strand, counting down.
GAAACCGGAAAAGCGGTTCCAAGGCAGCGGCCGGTCGTCCTGACGGCCTCGGCTCCTCTGCCCCTGGATGGGAGCTCCGTGTGCGGCGTCCCGCGTCGGCAGCCGAGGCCGAATGATACAGAACGCCTGACCTGATGCCAGAGGCCCGGACCCTTCTAGAAGGGCCTGTGGTTCTCGCCAGAGGACGCGGCCTTCTGCCGCCGCCCTAACCCTTCCCAGGATTTCACCTCGGGCGGGGACGCATTTTCCTAACGGGAGGGAGGGCAGCAGCTTAGGAAAAGAAGTCTTTTTCTTTTTGCCTTTCTGCCGGGATTCCCTTCCTGGCTTCCACATAGAGACCCTTGAGTTTAAGGCAGCCCCACGCAGACCTCCAGGGTGTCCGTCACACAGTTCGAGTCCCGACCGATCGAGATCTAGGGAGGGATCGCCGACAAGTCTTCTCTGTGATGTGTTCTGATTTTCCAAGTGAGGGGTTCTAAGGGCGCACGTTGCTGTCTCTACAGGAAAAGAGAAATATCCTGTTTATGCAAGAGCTTCAGTACTTGTTTGCTCTGATGCTGGGATCAAACCGCAAATTCGTAGACCCTTCAGCAGCCCTGGATCTCCTAAAGGGAGCATTCCGATCACCTGAGGAACAGCAGGTGCGAGAAGCCCGTCATTCTCGTGTTTTCCCTCCAGCCCGGTGATGTTTGGTCCTGCCTTGTTGCTCTAACTCCAATGTTGCTTCAGCTCAGCCGCATAGGAAGCTGTGAACATGACCGAGGGCCGGAAGCAGACAGGGTCGAAGTACGCAGGCAGGGGCGGCTGGAGGAGAGACGAGCAGATTGGAAAACACCCCGGTGATTCATAGCAAAGGGCCACTGACCAAAGTAAAGCCCTTTGCACCTTCGCCTTGGGATGGCCCGGACAAAACCCCTGTTTTTAATATCATCTACCCCTAAGTTTAGCTTTTCTGAGCCGTCTTTCTGTTCTAGACGTTAGGACTTTCCTTTCCTGGCCTCTGTTAAAACGTAGAGCTGTCCGCATCAGAGCGGCGCCTTCTGTATCAGATTGCTTTTTCCCTCATTTATCTGAAGGTCCTGCAGTTCTCCAAGAGTCTCAAAACATTTCATAAAATTTTTCCTTTCTCCAGTCAGAGCTCATATTATTCTCGAGGACTATCTGTAGTCCGTTCCGTGGACTTTTTTTTTTAAAGCATACCGGGAAGAATTTGTTTGCTGGTTGGTTACAAGTAGGTGTGGCCAGCAGGGGGGGACTTCTAGTTTCTTCTGCGGCCACGGGCTAGTCAGAGGCTGCCCTCCAGCGCTCCTAGCGTCCTGATACTGGTCCTCAGTGAAGAAGGCCTTTCAGACAGTGCTGGCTTACTCATTGGTGGGATGAGAGCAGATTTTCATTTCCCGTAGTATTGGGTCTAACTCTTCTGCCATTTGTGCCTCTCTTATAGCAAGATGTGAGTGAATTCACACACAAGCTCCTGGATTGGCTGGAGGACGCATTCCAGCTAGCTGTCAATGTTAAGTGAGTGTTGAGGATTCGTTTGTACCGCCTTCCTGCTCACAGCGGTCCACGGGGGAGAGGGGGCAGAGGCCGGGATTTGCTTCTCAAGCGGAAATTGCTGGGCTTTGCCAAACTTCATGGGGTCACCACTCAGATACTTGTCATTTTGTGTCCTTGCCTTGGGTTTCGTCTCTGAGGATGCAGATGAGCATCTTAACCTGCAACTTTTTACTGAAAGGGCCGTAACTCTTAACTTTGCTGAAGTCACAGCCCGTGCTCCAAAATGTATTAAAAAGTCCGATCAGTCCTAGATGTGAGCGCGGTGGTATCACGTGGATACCCTGCATTTAATCGTTTCAGTCACCGAAATGAGTTTCAGAAGTGAAAATTCCGGGCAAAGACTCCAAGGATCCCTTTTCGAATACAGATGCTGAGACATTTTCTACACTGTTTTAATGCTGAGCGAAAGAAATGCATGTCATAGGACAGCTGGGCACATGGCAGCTTGCATAGCAGCCGTTTAAAAAGGGCTTGTAGAAAGAAATGGTTTTCGTTCATTTCTGTTGTGCCGCTGGGGAAACTTTGTGTTTATTTGCAAACTGCACAAGAGGGTTGATTCTCACTTCTGTCCTATTCTGTATCTTGTGTACCGATGTCCCTTGGTGTGTGTGTGTGTGTGTGTGTGTGTGTGTGTGTAATGACTGTGTACAGACACATGTATTTTCCTGCATGTGGGACCCTCCTGTTAGACTTTCAGCTCCCCACAGCCAGGCCCATGCGTTTGTTCCATGCGTATTTAACTGAATTAGCCTGTTACTTACTTTACACCGTGTCTGGCTCCTCGGAGGCTGATGAAAATGTGCTGTTTTCGCTTTTGAATGCTGGATGGGTTGAGTGCAGAGCTTATCTGATCCACATGATAGAGAACTGTTTCCTCTTTTTAAAAGCAGCAATCCTAGGAACAAATCTGAAAACCCAATGGTGCAGCTATTCTACGGGACTTTCCTCACTGAAGGGGTTCGTGAAGGTAAATTCTTTCCTCTCAATGTTCATTCTAGACCCGTGACCATATCTCTCTTCCTCGCCAAGGCATTTGAGTCAGGCCGTCCCAGGTCTGAGTCTCGGTTCTAACTTATTAGTGTGTGTGTGATCCTGGGCAAACTGTGTGAGTGCCTGGACCCTCAGTCTCTTCATCTGTAAAGTGGGCGTAGTGTGTGTCTGAGAATTGTTAGATTAGATGGTAGAATTTTTGCACAGCCTACATCTAGTGTTAACGTCCACCGCAGTGATGCTGCTCGGTTTTCTCTATGTTGTTTTTCCCAGTGCAATGCTTAATCTCAAAAGGCTTTATTGAGTTAGACTGCCAAAAATGGTTCTCTGCTATGGAAGCTTATCTAACCTGCACGTTGGATGTGTAATTTTAGTTCTTTTTTAACTATGGAGAATTTTTAACACACGCAGATAGAGCAGTCTAGAAACCTGCACGAATGCAGCAACATTAGCCCATGGCCAGACGTTCCCTAACTCGTTTTTTCTCTTATCCTTCCGATATTCTCTTTAAAACAATTCAGTACCACTCCTCACTCCAAAAAAGCATTTCTTAATATCAGATATCTAGTCAGTGTCCAGATTTCCAAGTTGTTTTATAAATTTTATATATTTTGGAGGAAGGAATGAGTGTTTATTTTTACAGTTTGTTTTAATCAGGATCCAAATGTGGATCATTTATACTTGGCTGATAAATCCTTTAAGTCTCCTCACAAAATCTGTACACTGTCCCCCCATCTTTTTTTCTCTTGAAATGTGTATTTTAAGCAGCTAGGTTGTTTGGGTGCCTGGGTGCTGCAGTCGGTTAAACCTCTGCCTCTTGACTTCAGCTCAGGTCATGATGTCACGGTTCGTGGGTTCGAGCCCTGTGTCAGGCTCTGTGCTGACATCATGGAGCCTGCTTGAGATTCTGTCTCTCCTTCTCTCTGCCCCTCCCCTCTTGTGCGCTCTCTCGCTCACACACTCCCTCTCAAGATAAATAAATGAACTTAAAAAAAATTAAGAAGCCAGGTTGTTCCTGGGACTCCCCGCAGCCTGAAATTTCTCCACGTGCACATCCATGACACACTTTACCATGTTCGTCTCTACTCCTCTTTTTACAAATTGGTAGTCGGATCTAGGGTTTGATCAGATTCGGGTAAGGCTTTTTTTTGGCACGACTAATTCACGAGAGGGGCATAGTCCTTGATCAGGAGGTATACACTGTCTGGTGGTCTTTCTTCTTGTGAAAGAAAGTTCATGGCCGTCGTCGGTGGCCAGCGCCGGGACCCACTGGCCATTGGCAGTTGCTGTACGGGCTTGTACTCTTCTAACCGGTTCTCGGCAAGTTGCTGAATTCAGAAGATAACCTGTCTGTGTGGTGCCAGGAGGAAAGGCTTCAGATCATACGAGTGATGTCTTTAAAAGAGCAATCTGTTTCTTTGCCTAGGAAAGCCCTTTTGTAACAATGAGACCTTCGGCCAGTATCCCCTTCAGGTAAATGGTTATCGCAACTTAGACGAGTGTTTGGAAGGGGCCATGGTGGAGGGGGACACTGACCTGCTTCCTTCCGATCATTCGGTGAAGTACGGACAAGAGGTAAGTTGGACATATCTCTTTCTGCCGGTGACAGAGCCAGTTAAGTAGGACTGAGCTTTGTGGCAAACTGTCTTCCCATCAGATAGTAACTAACTTTACCCTTCACACACGTCGGACTAGTCTGAAGTCTCAGTACGAGTTGATACACGTTAGTCAATCCTAGTGTTTGATAAATGAATTCTTTATGGAAAGTATGCATTTGAGTTAATCATATGAGGTTGTATGCTGCTTCTGATGTTTTAAGTATGATCAAGTCTCTCTTTTTCTGTTGAAGCCTACCTGTACCTGAGTAGGGAGAGCGCACTGCCTCCATATTTTCGGAGGGTAAAAGTACAGTGATTACCTCCTATGGTATGCCATTTAGAATATTTTGCCTATTCTAATATTTACTGTTCTTCATAGTAAAGTCTGCCTTTGCTCTTAACAGTTTTCAAGTTTAATATTCATTTATTTTTGTGGGATGGAAAGAAGGGGGGAGTTAGAGGGAGAGCACGGGTAATCAGTACCCGGGTTGGGTCCAGTTGGGTTAAGAAGTAGTGAATCGGGAGCACCATTGTCCGTACCACACAGCTTGGATCATTCTCCTTTCATCATCCGTGTTGAAACAGAGCTGTGGGGCTGATGTGATTCCAACTCAGTTGCTGACTGTCTTTGAATCCACATCGGGAGCCTGATGTGAGCCTTGTCAAAGCGCACGAGGCAGCCGTAGGGCAGAGCTACCGGCTCCCTGGCTTTGGGAGGACGGTCCTAACTCGGGGTGGGGAGGCACAACATGTGTCCCCTGCATGCCTGGCCGATGCGCACTCTTAAAGAAGAGAAAGGGTGTTCAGCAGCTCCTTAGAGCTCTGGAGACCTTTATTCAAGAATGGGAGCCCTATATAAAAGAAAATAGAAAAACTCTTATCTTGATTTAGATCGACCCCGAGGGCAATCCAGGCTGTCTGGATTCGCCTCATGCCAACAGGGGTGCGTGAAGGGAGCTTAGCCGTCTGCACCTTTGGTAAAGGGAGCGTTGGAGGGCTGTTCTTGCACACCTCTCGCATCCAGGTGAAGTGAGCAGAAATGCCTTTCCTGGGTTAGCTTTTCCTCATCTGGGGTTGGGAACAGTGGAGATCTTGTTTATGAGTCTGTGCATTCTTTCCTCGAAACTCAAGGTTAACATTCTAGGTTGATCTGTAAAGTCTTAGAATTCAGAGACTTTTCTCAGAAACTTGAGCACTCATAATCATGAGGCCATTTCAGGTTTCCTTCTTAGAAATAAAGGGGAGTCACAGTATGTTTAATAGATTGTGAACAAATGGTATATATGTACACATATTAGTGTTTTGAGCTGATTTCATGGAGATCATGGTCTCCTTAGTTATATAGTTATATGTTGCTTTGGTCATAATTTCTAATTCTTTGGTTAGGCTAGCCATTTTCTTCAGGTTTTGACCCTCTTTTGAATACCAGTAAGTTAGTGAATGAGTTGTGTAGCTTCTTGGTGCGGTTCCTGCATTTAAGAGTGGTGATTTCTGAGGATAATAGTTGAGCAAATGTCGACTGGCTTGTACATGTGGAAACTTGAGGGATGCTTGGCCATATTCTCTAGAAGGGCAGGATTCTAAGTGGTCATTTTAGTATTGGGGTTTAAAAGAAAGCTCTGGGGTGAATTTGATTTGAATGTAAATTCTATACCAGAAAAAGAAAGTTTAAATCTGGCTTTTGCTATTTCCTCAAATTAACTTCTTTCTTTCATATTTTTGCTTCTGACACAGCGCTGGTTTACGAAGCTGCCTCCAGTGTTGACCTTTGAGCTCTCAAGATTTGAGTTCAATCAGTCCCTCGGTCAGCCAGAGAAAATTCACAATAAGCTGGAATTTCCTCAGATCATTTATATGGACAGGTGAGTTCTGTGAGGAATTGTTTTCTTTTTTCTTTTCTTTTTTTTTTTTTAGTCTTTCACTTGAGTCTTTTTTTTTAATAAATATTTTATTGTCAAATTGGTTTCCATACAACACCCAGTGCTCTTCCCCACAAGTGCCTCCTCCGTCACCACCACTTCTTTTCCCCCTTCCTCCTTTCCCTTCAACCCTCAGTTCATTTTCAGCATTCAATAGTCTCTCAAGTTTTGCGTCCCTCTCTCTCCCCAACTCTCTTTCCCTCTTCCCCTCCCCCTGGTCCTCCATTAGGTTTCTCCTGTTTTCCTGTTAGACCTATGAGTGCAAACATATGGTTTCTGTCCTTCTCTGCCTGGCTTATTTCACTTAGCATGACACCCTCGAGGTCCATCCACTTTCCTACAAATGGCCATATTTCATTCTTTCTCATTGCCATGTAGTACTCCATTGTGTATATATACCACATCTTCTTGATCCACTCATCAGGTGATAGACATTTAGGCTCTTTCCATGATTTGGCTATTGTTGACAGTGCCGCTGTGAACATTGGGGTACATGTGCTCCTATGCATCAGCATTTCTGTCTCTCTTGGGTAAATCCCTAGCAGTGCTATTGCTGGGTCATAAGGGAGTTCTATGGATAGATTTTTGAGGAACTTCCACACTGTTTTCCAGAGCGGCTGCACCAGTTTACATTCCCACCAACAGTGTAGGAGGGTGCCCGTCTCTCCACACCCTCGCCAGCATCTATAATCTCTTGATTTGTTCATTTTAGCCACGCTGACTGGTGTGAGGTGGTATCTCAGTGTGGTTTTGATTTGCGTTTCCCTGATGATGAGCGACGTTGAGCATCGTTTTATGTGTCTGTAGGCCATCTGGATGTCCTCTTTGGAGAAGTGTCTGTTCATGCCTTCTGCCCATTTCTTCACTAGGTTATTTGTTTTGTGGGTGTGAAGTTTGGTGAGTTCCTTGTAGATTTTGGATACTAGCCCTTTATCTGATATGTCAGTTGCAACTATCTTTTCCCATTCTGTCGGTTGCTTATTAGTTTTCTTGATTGTTTCCTTTGCCTTGCAGAAGCATTTTATCTTGATGAGGTCCCAAGAGTTCAGTTTTGCTTTCATTTCCCTTGCCTTTGGGGATGTGTCAAGTAGGAAATTGCTGCGGTGGAGGTCTAGGAGGTTTTTTCCTACTTTCTGCTCGAGGGTTTTGATGGTTTCCTATCTCACATTCAGGTCCTTGAGCCATTTTGAGTTAGTTTTTGTGTATGGTGTAAGAAAGTGGTCTAGTTTCATTCTTCTGCATGTTGCTGTCCAGTTCTCCCAGCACCACCTGCTAAAGAGGCAGTCTTTTTTCCATCGGATACTCTTTCCTGCTTTGTCAAAAATTAATTGGCCATACATTTGTGGGCCCAGTTCTGGGGTCTCTATTCTATTCCATTGGTCTACGTGTCTGTTTTTGTGCCAATACTATACTGTCTTGATGATGACAGCTTTGTAGTAGAGGCTAAAGTCTGGGATTGTGATGCCTCCCGTTTTGGTTTTCTTCTTCAATATAATTTTGGCTATTTGGGGTCTTTTGTGGTTCCATACAAATTTGAGGATAGTTTGTTCTAGCTTTGAGAAGAATGTTGGTGCAATTTTGATGGGGATTGCATTGAATGTGTAGATTGCTTTGGGTAGTAGTGACATTTTCACAATGTTTATTCTTCCGATCCATGAACAGGGAATATTTTTCCATTTCTTGGTGTCTTCTTCGGTCTCTTTCATGAGTTTTCCATAGTTTTCATCATATAGGTCCTTTACATCCTTGGTTAGGTTTACTCCTAAGTATTTGATGGTTTTTCGTGCAATCGTGAATGGGATCAGTTTCTTGATTTCTCTTTCGGCTGCTTCATTTTTGGTGTATAGGAATGCAACTGATTTCTGTACATTGATTTTGTACCCTGTGACTTTACTGAATTCATTGATCAGTTCTAGAAGGCTTCTGGTAGAGTCGATTGGGTTTTCCATGTAGAGTATCATGTCATCTGCAAAAAGTGAAAGTTTGACTACTTCTTTGCCAATTCTGATGCCTTGTATTTCCTTTGGTTGTCTGATTGCTGACGCTAGGACTTCCAGGAGTTGTTTTCTTGATGTATTGCAGGAGAAGGGAACATTTACTAAGCATGTTGTATTTTGGAATTACCTGGAGGTCTTGATAATATGCAAATTTGGATTAATGGGATTCATTGGCTCTAGGGTAGGGCCCAAGAGTTTGCATTGCTGAGAAGCTCCCCCAGGGATGCTAATGATGATTTTGATCTGGGGACCACAATTTGAGTGGCTAGACTTCAGGTGAAAGCCTGCTAATTCTCAGGCGAAGAATAGTCTGTGGACTCGCCACAGTGTATTTCTTTCTAATCCAAATACTATTTGTATTCCTGGAAGAAAACATCCTGGACAGACATAGGATTTTAATCTTTTTAAGGTCTAGTTTATTGATGTACGGTTTATATGCAAAACAACCTTACCATTCTTAGGTGTGCAGCCAGTGAGTTTTAGGAAAATAATACAGTCAAGCACAGTCTGGCATGTTTCCATCCCCCAAAAGGTTTCCTCATGCCCTTTCCCCGTCCCCAGGCCTTAGCAACCACTTAACTTGTTTTCTGGCCCTAAGGTGTTGTCATTTCTAGGATGTCACATTAGTGGCATTAGTGTTCAGTATGCTCCCCATTGTGGCTGCCTCCTTACACTCAGGATTATGTTCTGGGGGTTCATCCGTATTGAGTAGTGGTCACTGTAAGGAGTTGTGCAGTAGTTTTCCATTTACCAGTTGACGGATGTTTCAGATGTATCCAGTTTTAGGCTATTATGAATAAAGCTGTTAGGAACATTTGCCTAAATTGTGGTTTTTAGTGCTTCTGGGTAAAGCAACTAGGAGTGAGGTTGTATGAAAAGTATATGTTGAAATGTGTAAGAAATGCCCCACGGTCTGTTAAAGTGGCTGTATAGTTTTGCATTCCTGCCAGCGTATGTGAAAATTACATTTTCTCCAAATCCTCACCCGTAGTTAGAATTGTCTGCCTTTTAAATATTAGCCAATCTAGTGGGTTTGTAGGAATGTCTTACTTTTCTTTTGACACGTATTTCCCTGATACCTAGCCATGCTGAGTTTCTTTTCACGTGCTTCATTAATGGTCATGTGTGTATTTTCTTTGGTGAAGGGTCTTTTCCAATCTTTTGTTTACTTTTTAATTGCATTGGTTGTGTTCATACTGAGCGGGAAGAGTGAGTTCTTTATATGTTCTGGATGTAGGTCCACATATTTCTTATCTGTGCTGTCTCTTTCATTGTTTTTAATAGTTTATTGTCAGATTGGTTTTCATATAACACCCACTGCTTCTCCCCCCAAGTGCCCCCCACCATGACCATCACTCCCTCCCTTCCTCCCCCTCCCCCTTCAGTCCACGGTTCGTCTCCAGTATTCAGTAGTCTCCCTTGATCTGTGTCCCTCACTCATCCCCGCTCTCTTTCCCCCTTCCTCTCCCCATGGTCCCCTGCCAGGTCTCTCCTGTTAGACCTACGAATGCAAACATATGGTATCTATCCTTCTCTGCCTGACTTATTTCGCTTAGCATGACACCCTCGAGGTCCATCCACTTTGCTACAAATGGCCAGATTTCATTCTTCCTCATTGCCATGTAGTACTCCATCGTATATATAAACCATATCTTCTTGATCCACTCATCGGGTGATGGACATTTAGGCTCTTTCCATGCTTTGGCTATTGTAGAAAGTGCCGCTATGAACATTGGGGTACATGTGCCCCTATGCATCAGCACTTCTGTGTCCCCTGGGTAAACTCACTCACTAGTTCTGATGCGCTTTTATAAATTCTTTGATTCTTTTCATGTAGACAGCTTGTCATCTGCAACAAAAGGCAGTTTTACTTTTTCCCTTGCTATTTGTATACCTTTTCTTGATTTCTTTTTTCTTTTCTTTTCTTTCTTTCTTTCCTTCTGTCTTTTCTTTCTCTTTCTTCCTTCTTTCTTTCTCCCTTTCTCCCCTCCCTCCCCCTCTTCCTTCCTTCCTCCCTCTCTTTCTTTATCTCTCTCTCCTCCCTCCTTTCTCTCTTTCCTTCCTTTCCTTCCTTATTGCACTGGCCATGCCTCCAGTAAAAACATGTAGTGGAAGAGACAGGAGTGGACCTCCTTGAATTGTTTCTGATCTGAGGAGGAAAGCTTCCAGCCTTTTACCATTATGATGTTAGTTATGTGTTTTCATAGATGCCCTTTGTCTGTTTGAGGAAGTTCCCTTGTATACCTGGTTTGCTGACACTGTGTGCCGCCAAGGCTTTGAAATATAAATGGTGTTTGTGGTGTTGTTATTTGCTTAGGTACATGTACAAGAGCAAAGAGCTGATTCGAAGTAAGAGAGAGAGTGTTCGAAAGCTGAAGGAGGAAGTAAAAGTTCTGCAGCAAAAGCTGGAAAGGTGAGTCATGACACCTTTTTACTTAGAAATGTAAAAGAAGATTAAAGTCAGATAATTTGCTTATATTTAAAAATTAATTCAGAATTGAAGTATTAACTAGTGTGTTTTATAAAATAGCTAAGAAAAATTCTTTTCTCAATGTGAAGCAGTCTTTAAGATGGATTGGCGGTACCCACGGGCAAATAGTAGTCCCAGAGTCTCGCAGGACGCCGGGTCAGGCGCCCTGACGCCCTTTACTCATTCTGCTCCCTTTGCCGTCTTCTTCACAAATATGACGGAGTGAACTGTCACAGCGCTGCAGTCCCTCTGTGTTGGGAAGGTGGTTTCTTAAGTGTCTGGGAAAGATAAAAACAAAACCAAAATGCTGTTCTGCCTGGAGCAGTGCTAAGTGGTTCAAAGGGCTAATAGTTCTGACTCACACAAAGCCCTCTGTCTTCTGGAGGAAATTTTCCCACTTTATTTGTTTTGCACCGACTATTTCTTTGGCATCATGCCATGATTTCTTAAGGAGGAGTCAATTTAATCTCTTTCTAGTAAAGATAGATCCCACTGTTGAGCATTTACGAAGGAAATCCCATGGACTGTCATTTCCAGCACATTCCGTACCAGCTCAAGACCCTGCATCTGTGGGTCCCCATCTTTAGCTTCCTCTTTCCCACTTGGGAAGAGCTTATCCGAGATATGCAGTGATCAGTTATGTACTTGTCTTAATATAGACTTAAACTGAGGATTAATTCCTTAAATACTGTCCTGGAAGTGATTTACAGGACTCTATGTGCGATTATGTATTAGGATTAAGGTTTCAGTGATGCTTTGTAAGATTGGAAAAATTTGTTTTTATAAAACCGAATATACTTGATGTATTATAACTCAGAAAAACTCAATTTGCCAGTAACCAACAGGGCATTCTGGCTTATTTAGATTTTAAAACAGAGGATAGGAGCATTTTATGTAGTAGGATACTACTTTTTTTAAAAAAATAAAAAGACTTTTAAAGGGCACGTGCCTGTCTCAGTTGGTGGAGCATGTGACTCTCGATCTTGTGGTTACGGGGTTGAGCCCCATATTGGGTGTAGAGATTACTTTTAAAAAATAAAATCTTAAAAAAATTAAATGACTTTTAAAATCTCAGATAACTTTTTTGGGTAATTTTTAAAAATTGCTTGTCTCTTGTAACCTGCTCCTGGAAAAACATAAACTTTTAATGGATACTAGTAAGCAGTAGAACCAAGACAGGCTGGGTAAATTTCATAATTTATTTTACACTCTTTTGAGTTTTCTTGCTAGGCGTGTGCAGTACTTTCATCATTAAATAAAACCAAAAAAGTTCACCATTTCTTCTCTGAGATACCTCAGTATAATATTAAAGATGAGATGACTTACATAAAACCTAGACATCTTCTTTGAAACGACTTTTGCTTTGATTTGACTAACTTAATAGAGGTGCTGCTTTGTATGAGGTACTTAGGTCTAAAGGAATTCAGCAGAACAGGAAACTGATTATGTCAGAAATTTGAAGATAAGTTTCTTAGAGAAAAACTGTCGCTGAAGTTTTATATAAGTACCCTACTAAAGTACAGCAAACCTGGGAAGAGGGTTATGATGACTTAAATGATGTGTAAAATGATGACTTCAAGTCCTCAGCCGTATCATATCTATGCTGCATTTCTAGTAAGAAAATGTTTCCTTTGGTCCAGGCCAGTCACGTGTAAATGAATTCTTTTGACAAACACTATGTGCTTCTGAAGACATGTTAACCGTGTCTGTGGTATAGACAGGAAGCTCAGGTCCTGTCCTGTAGAAGCTCACAGCGGGGAGGTTGGGGGCTGGGATATGGAAGGAAGACTTCATAGTGAAAGTAGATTTTGAAAGGTAAGCCGAGTTCAGATAAGCTGATAGCAGCTAAATAAAAGCAAGAAAATACATCTAAGAAACAGTACAGTTCTCTAAGGTTGCTCGAGTTTAAATATTTGACATCCTTTCCAGTGAAAGCCTCAAGTCTCTGTGGCAGCCAGATGCTAATTCTACTTTGTCTTTAAATTAGCGAGGATGAAGTGTCTTCGCTATGTACCCTTTAACAGGTGCTTGGCTTTGAATTGCCTTACCCTTTGTTTCCCATTAGCAGTTTCATTTCAAAATGCCCTTTTTGATAGGGACACAAATTCCTTTCTTCCTAGTTCTGTACCTGCTTCATTTTTTCACTTCATCTGAGAAGCAAAATACAAAGTGCCTCTCTATCCCTTGGTCAGTAGAACCCCATAATTATAGGGTTTGTCTGTACCAACCAGTCAACCAGTCCCACTTAAATTCTGTCCACAATAGTGAATTATAGTTTATGACTTCAACAGTGTATTTTTTTATTGGGCGTAACATGTGCTGGTGATGGCAGAATATTGGGGATTATTAAACTAATTCGTTAATTATTTTGGTTATATAATGAAGATACTTATTATTTTCTGATCACAAAGAAACCTTCAACAATTTGTGGCTGGCCTATGCTGTTGAATGAGTGCATGAATAATAGGGTCCTGGGGACCCTGCAGAAGAAAGATTTGCCAGTTTTCTTAAACTCTGACCTTTATCAATACCTTCTTTTCATTTCCACCTGTCTCTCTATCATTTTCCTTAATTTCTCAGTAGGCGGTCTAAAGGGCAGCAAATAAACCCTCGCATACCCTTTCACAGGCATTATTTGCGGAGTTGAGTCCTGGTAAAATATCTGTTTTCCTTTAAGAGATGGAATTTACTTTTTCGACCAGATCCTAGATGTGATATGATGTCAAGAGAACGCACAACAGATTATGGCCTGAATTAGGAGCTCATTTGAAATGTTTTCTGCCAGGTGTAATCACGTAGATGGCTCCCAGTTTCTACTTTTGTAGTTAGAGAATTTTCGCGTGCTGGATTGTTTAGTGACGCATCAAATACTGTGGACTCTACATGGTGACAGACCTTGTCAGCAAGCCACAAAGTACTAGACAGACCTGGCCAGTCAGCGCACCGTTGTCTTTGCGTCTTAGGTATGTGAAGTACGGCTCAGGCCCAGCTCGGTTTCCACTCCCGGACATGCTGAAATACGTTATCGAATTTGCTAGTACGAAACCTGCCTCAGAGAGCTCCACGTCTCAAACTGACCACATGACGTCACCGCTTTCTTCAGCGCACTGCCCAGTTTCTGACCTGGCATCCAAGGAGAGGTAATGTAAACAAATACCTAACATAGTGCACATGGCGGGGGGCTGGGGGGCACATGGTTGGCTCAAACCCATGGAGCGTGAGACTCTTGATCTCGGGGTTGTGAGTTCGAGCCTCACATTGGGTGTGGAGATTACTTAAAAATAAAATCTTTTAAGAAAAGATTGAAAAAGAAGTAGTAAATGTTGCGTTTTTTTGTTGTTGTTTAATTTGAACTGGGCACCATCTTCCCACCTGATAAAAACTCCAAGGGCTGTGAGTTCTTTGTCTTTAAAGGGGTGAGTTTGCGTCTACTCAGGTGAGAGTCGTCCTAATTCCTAGTAGGGCGCTGCACTCACCTGTCTTGCCCACAGGATGGTTGGGATGATTTCAGGGGCTTCTGAACCGTCTGCAGTGGCGTTCCCGTCTCCCCAGGACTATTTGTTTTTAACTAGCTGTAAGCAAGCTGCCACTCCAGCCCCGATCCTCCAGAACGTCTCATTCTCGCATCCGCTGAGGATACTCAACCAAGTCAACCTCAGGGAAAGATTTATTCTTGAGTAGGCAGTTAAAACATGTAAAACAAAATAAAACAAACAACCTGGCTAGAAGGTGAAGAGGACAGCCAACAGGGGCTTTCCTAGTGAAGGAACAGGGAGCCCGAGTGACACGAGCCCTCCGAGTCCCTTCCAGCTCGGGTCAGGTTCGTCGTATGTGTTCCGGCTAACAGAATCAGTAGAATCCACTGAAAAAAAAAGTCCATACTTCATAATTGTTGTTTCTGTGTATTTTATTCAGTTATCTGCATTGTGGAAACTCTGTAGTTAATTCCCTGATTCTTCCAGTCCAATTTTTTCTTTGAAATCTTCCTTCTTGTCCCTTCTTTATATATATATATTTTTTTCTGTTGCCAGTTTTTATTATTTTTTAATTTACTTATTTTGTATTATTTATTTTTGAGAGAAAGAGAGAGACAGCATGAGCAGGAGAGGGTCAGAGAGAGAGGGACACACAGTATCCGAAGCAGGCTCCAGACTCTGAGCTGTCAGCATGGAGCCCGACGCGGGGCTTGAACCCACGAACTGTGAGATCATGACCTGAGCCAAAGTTGGACGCTTAACCAACTGAGCCACCCAGGCGCCCCTGTTGCCAGTTTTATAAAAAAAATTTTTAATTATAATTTAAATCCAAGTTAGTTAACATATAGTGTAATAATGATTTCAGGAGTAGAATTTAGTGATTCATCACTTCCATCTAACACCCAGTGCTCATCCCAGCAAGTGCCCTCCTCAGTGCCCATCACCCAACTAGCTCATCTTCCCACTCAGCACCCTACCAGCAACCCTCAGTTCTCTGTATTAAATACAGTTTCTTACGGGTTTGCTTCCCCTCTCTCTTTTTATCTTATTTTTCCTTCCCTCCTCCTATGTTCATCTGTTTTGTTTCTTGAATTCCACACATGGGTGAAATCATATGATATTTATCCTTCTTGTCCCTCCTTACAAGAAGTAGTTAGCATGAACCACAGACTCAGATCTGGGTTTAAATCCCATCATTTAGTAGTGGCGGAGCTTGGGTAAATTGCTTAATTTTCTAAACCTTAGGTAGTTATAGTTGTTGTAATTGGTGATAATAACAGTATCTGCCTCATCAGCAAGTTTGTTAAAGGGGACGATGTGTATAAAGACATGGCCTGGCTCGGTGCCTTCACTCAGCAAATCCTCACCAAATCACAGCTGCGCTTTTCCATAGAGCAGGTAGCTCTAGAAGCGCGTTAACTGAGGCCAAGGCGTATTTTGGAAATTATCATGTCAACGTGATTTTTATCCTCTTTCAGTACAAGTAAAGAAAGCCCTTCTCAGGATGTCGAAGGTACCTTTTCTTCTGAAGATTCTCTACCCAAGTCTCAGGCAACGAATAAGCCACTTACATCGCTCCGGTCTTCCACGGAAATGCCCGTACAGCCAGCCCCTCGAACTGTCACCGAGGAGGAGATAAACTTCGTTAAGACCTGTCTTCAGAGGTGGAGGAGTGAGATTGAACAAGATATTCAAGGTTGGCTCTTTCGAAACTTGTCACACCGTTTCTCTTTCCCTTTCTGCCGGGAGTTAGGCCTAAATGATGGAGAGACGCATGAATCTGACATGGGGACTGGGACTTCTTTTGGTTCCTCCCATTATACACTATGGAAAGGCCCCTCCTAGAAACCCTCCTCAAAATTTCTGGGAACTCCTGGTATCGTTAGACACACATGATAACCTTCAGCTGGGATTTTTCCATGTCTGCTGACTTCTGCTCCTGTAGTTCACGTGAACGCTGGCTTTCGTTGACCCAGACTTAGAATTTAGCTCTCTTAGATCTCTGCTTTCCAAAGTCGTGTCTAGGGGCGTCTGGGTGGCTCAGTTGGTAAAGAGTCTGACTTCGGCTCAGGTCATGATCTCATGGTTCGTGGATTCATGCCTTGCGTCTGGCTCTGCACTGATAATGCACTGAGCCTGCATGGGATTCTTTCTCTCCACCACCCTCCGCCCCTACTCTGCTCACTCTCTGTCTCTCTTCCTCTCTCTCAGAATAAATAAGTAAACATTAAAAAAAAAAGTCTTGTCTACATGAAGTATGTTTTACTGAAGGCTAATTAGGCAGAGAATTAGCGGTACATGCAATGTAAAATGGAATTATTCAGCATTTTGTTTTTAGTTTTATTTTTTTAATGCTTATTTACTTTTTGAGAGAGAGAAACAGAGAGAAAGAGCATAAGCAGGGGAGGGGCAGAGAGAGGGAAACAAAGAATCCCAAGAAGGCTCTGCACCGTCAGCATAGAGCCTGATGCGCGAGTTGAACTCACTGAAATTAAGAGTCGTCTGACACTTAACTGACTGAGCCACCCATTCAGCATTCTGTTTTTAAAGGTCCTTTGGCCTTGTCATCTTGTTGCTCAGACTTTCCCTCCTCCCCTTCCTTTCTCCTTTTATCTCAGGAGCAAAATGAATGAATAAATGAATGTCATCATTATCATCATCATTAGGGGCACCTGGATTGATCAGTCAGTTGAGCATCTGACTTCAGCTCAGGTCATGATCTTATGGTTCATGAGTTCAAGCCCTGCATTGGGCTCTGTGCTGACAGCACAGATCCTCTGCCTCGGATCCTCTGAGCCCCTCTCTTTCTGCACCTCACCTGCTCGCACTCTTTCTCTCTCTCAAAAATAAATTAACATTAAAATAAATAAAATAATCACATCAGTCAAATCAAATCAAATCATCAAATTCAGATTCCTCCTAAGTTCTTATCACGGAAATCTCAGCTCTGCCTTCGGTTGCGTATGAGGGACATGTATTTTTATACCCCACGTGACCCAGTAAGGTCTTTTTCTAAACAGACACTGCTGCTTTGGGGGGAAATTTTGGTGCCGATTATAAGGGAGAACTTTTTAAAACCTTAATGGGAATTGTGTTGAAATGTCAAATTGTGTTGAACTGAAGTTGTTGGACACAGTTCCCATTTCGGTTAGCAGTGTGCGTAACCTAAAGCACTAGCTGCTTCAGAAGCCTCCGGTCCCCTGTGGCTCACAGAGCAAAGCCGAGGTCGCCAGAGCGCCAGGGACAGAGACGCGGTGTGGAACGGAATCGCTTTAACTAAGTTTTTTTTCTGTTGTGTGTTTTTTTTTTTTTACAGATTTAAAGAGCTGTATCGCAAGCACCACACAGACTATTGAGCAGATGTACTGTGACCCTCTGCTTCGTCAGGTAGAATGAATTCGGTGGGACAGTAGTCAGGGCGTGTCCTCGTGTGGAGACGGCAGATGAAGAAGCAAATCTGCTAGTTTTCTTTGAGACTGAGTCATACGAATAGACTTAGGACAGAAATAGGTCTTTTTCTGTTTATTTTTAGGCCCAAACATGGAATATATCTTCCACGAACAATAACATTTAACACGCGTTTGTTTTGATTCTGCCGCATGGTATTTTTTCATACAGTAGAAAGGCTTACCGTCAAGTGTTAAAAGTTTTCTCGTAGGCAAATCATGAGAGACCCTTGAGTACTGAAAACAACCAGGGCAGGAGGGGGAAAGAGGAAGGCGGTGATGGTCACGGAGGAGGGCACTTGTGGGGAAGAGCACTGGGTGTTATATGGAAGCCAACTCGACAATAAACTATATATTAAAAAAAATTTTTTTTTTTCTCCTAACGTGGGAGTTTAAGTCACGTGGTGGGGAAAACCCCCGCCAGGGACTGTCATCGGCCCTTCCCACCGCACCGTGTCCTGAGCGACCCTTTGCTTAGCAGTGTGCTTTCAAGCTTTATTTCCCTCCTGAGTCCAGAACAGAATGTGGCCAGGGCCGAAATTCTTACTGTCCGCCTGGACTTTTGTTTGGAATCACCTTGTGGGCACACAGAGGAAGGGGTGCTCTGGTCAGGGCTCCTGTGTGCGAGGCGGGGAGGAGGACCCGTCCGGGCCCAGGCCTCGTGGGGGCGCAGCCGGAATGCGCCGTGCGAGGCTTGCGTTTTCTTCAGGTGCACTTCTGTGTTCTTTCAGAAATTGCACCACCAGTGAAAACAGGCCAAGATACTGATTGAATACAGGTTTACCTTGTTTCTCTGGCTGGTTTTCCTTTTTCCTCAGTGCTGACTTGGCACCTTAAGCATTGCTCTGTGTTCTCCGTATTGAAAAAGAACACATGCTTTTCAAACATTGGAAACAAATAGTATATAGTTGACAAGGTCTTCACCCCAGGGAGGTGGGGAAGAAGACATACGGGGTCCGTATGACTGAGTCATGATGACATGGGCTAACTTGAAATTTGGTACCAAATAAAATCAGCGTAAAACGAGAGCGCTGCTCAACCCGCGGCAGATCCCAGAGACAGTGTATCTTTTCTCAGCACGAGCGGTGAAGTTGATTCTATGTTCAGGTAAACCGAGTTTGGAATTGGGGGCAATAGATAGGTCTGCGTTGTCTTTGACTTCAGATCTGGGATTTTAGGGATGTAAAGAGTCATCAAAGATGCCATCCCATTCAGCCGTGTGGTTTTAAAGCTTCAGGAATCGAAACATAATCAGCAGATTCCGAGGCTGTGGTGTTGTCGCTTCCTCTGGAATCAGCAAGGTGTTTTGATATTAACCCCATCTCAAACACGTGTCGAAATAGTCAGTTTTCTTATGTCTGACAGCTGGCAGTTAGCTTGAAGTTAATGACTGACGCTGTCTCGCTCGTGCTGCCGGACTCAGGAGTGTGCCTTCTGGCCGCAGGTGCCTTACCGCCTGCACGCAGTCCTCGTCCACGAAGGACAAGCCAACGCGGGACACTACTGGGCCTATGTCTACAATCAGCCCCGACAAGTCTGGCTCAAGTACAATGACATCTCGGTGACCGAATCTTCCTGGGAAGAACTTGAAAGAGATTCTTACGGGGGCCTGAGGAACGTCAGTGCTTACTGCCTGATGTACATCAGCGACAAGCTGCCGCGCTTCAGTGCAGGTAAAACAGCCTCCCGAGGGCTAGGGCTGGGGGAAGCGGACGCTCACAGAGGGACAGTCTGATAGTCTTTCTGTCTGTTTGTTTTTTTAAACTAGAACTTATTTTTTTTAATGTTTTTAATTTATTTTTGAGAGACAGAGATAGCACAATCGGGAGGGTCCGAGAGAGAGGAAGATACATTATCGGAAGCAGGCCTCAGGCTCTGAGCTGTCAGCAGAGAGCCTGATGTGGGGCTCGAACCCACAAACTGTGAGATCATGACCTGAGCCAAAGCTGGATGCTTAACCGACTGAGCCACCCAGGCGCCCCTGTTTTTAATTTTTTAAGCTAATTTATTTTTGAGAGAGAGACAGAGTGGGTGGGCAAGGGGCAGAGAGCGAAGAAGAGAGAGACTCCCAAGCAGGCTCCACACTGCCAGCACAGAGCCCGATTCAGGGTTCAAGCTCAAAAACCATGAGATCATGATCTGAGCCGAAACCAAGAGCTGGTCACTTAACCAACTAAGCCAGCCAAGCACCCCTGACTTAGAACTTACTATAAAATAATAATGCATTTAAAAAATACAGTGCAAAAGAGAATGAAAAGAAGTTTGCTTTCTTGCTTCCATCCTGGAGCCTGACATGTATCCATTCTTTAGGTCTCATGTATTTTTCAGGAAGTGAGGTAGGTGGATGTAGACTGTATCTTTTGGCATCTGTCCACACCCCACTTTTCCCCCAAATGGGATATTTTTCCATCCTACCCTGTATCTCTTCCATCCCTCATGCGTATCAGTGATCTCTCTACATTTTTTAAAGCTTGCTTATTTATTTTGAGAGAGAGTGAGAGAAAGCATGAGCAGGAGAGGGGGAGAGAGAATCCCAAGCAGGCTCTGCACTGCCAGCACAGAGCACGATACAGGGCTCAAACTTACCAGCGATGAGATGATGACTTGAGCTGAGACCAAGGGTCAGACACTTAACTGCCCGAGCCACCCAGGCATCCCAGGGATCTCTATATTTTTATAAATAGAACCAACTCTTTGTCTTTAACAACTGCACAGTCATTCCATTGCATGGAATATGCATATAATTCATGAAGCCAGCTTCCCATTGACAGACTTTTACATCATCTCTAATTTGTTCCTTTTTTAGTGCCATCTTTGTGCACACGGTTTTGTGTCCTTTGAGAGTAGCTAAATTTTACGAGTAGATTTCCCTAAATAATTTCATACCCCTCATAATAGTACTGATTCTAAGAGCAATCATCATTATCATTTATATTGGAACTTTACTCCTTACTACATGCTTTCAAACTTTATTTCTCTAATAACTTAGAACTCTAAAAGACACGGTAGGAACTCTTATGACCTACATGTTCTGGGCACTCTGCTCGTCCGGAGTCATACAGCCAATAAGTGGATGTCAGGCCAAGATTCAGATCCAATTCCGACTCCCAAGTTCTGTGCCGCCTTGCATTTACATTACTCTCTCTCTCTTCCTTTCACATTTTCTGGAAGAGGTCTTGCGACCAGCATTTCACATCCAAAAGCATGGAAAGCCTTTTCAGACTGTACTCTGTTGAATAAATAAGAACACACAGAAGGCATTTTGTCCAGGGAGCCCATTGTCTTTCTGGTGTGCAGTGTGGCTGGGGGGCCAGGGGATGGAGAGAATGATTACTTAGCAGTAGCTGATCTTCATAATGGCATCTCTGCACGTGAAAGCGGGACAGCTGCTTGTGGGGGGCGTACAGATGACGGGACTATTGGTGGTGGTGTGTGTGGGAGCCTTGTTATCACACATATGGTTCATTCTTCTCCAGTAGAAACACATAAGTAGAAGCTGTCATTTTCCTAATGAAAAGACTCGTTAATGGCAACCAGGAAGTGGATGTGTTGTCCTCCTGTAGGGTTTTCTATTTTGATTTAGTCACAGGATTAGCAATGAAATTTAATATGTCCTTGATATCCTTGTCATTTTTCATCAGAGCCTTTAATTATTCCACACGTGTCATACGCTGTCTAACCGCTGTGTCCCGAGGCTTTCTGGTAGCGCTTACTTGTGTGACACTTGAGACAGTATAAATGTCGTGGAATTCATTTCTAACCATTTTGAGACGGATATTCTCATCAATAATAGTTGTTGCGTTTACACTGACAAAACTGTTCCACTTGAAATTTCCATGGGATCTAACGATTTTCTGGATTTCCAAGAAACGTTTGGTCTGTTCTTGCTATTTTGCCAGTGATTGGCCTCTGTTCCAAATTCTTACTCTTTGTACCTCGTCCACCCATCTATCCGTCCACCCGTCTGACGGATACTCAGTGCGCGCCTGCCCGTTCGTCTGCCGGGCACACTTACTGGGGTACTGTGACTGTGGGCTTCATGTTGCCATTACTTCTGTTGGGTTATGAATGTATGTACGTATTTTTCGTGTGGAGTAAGAAAAAGCACCGAGTATCTTACTTTTCTTCTTTCTCAGAAGGACTTTCTGATTCCTGGTGACCTTTTGCTGGGCGGTACTCCCTGTTAACGCTTTGTTCTTGACTCAGAGGCGGCCGCAGTTGACTCAGATCAGATGTTGGGAGACGTGGACTCCCTGTCTGTGGAACTGAAGCATTACGTTCAGGAAGATAACTGGAGGTTTGAGCAGGAGGTGGAGGAGTGGGAGGAAGAGCAGTCCTGCAAGATCCCTCAGATGGAGTCGTCCGGCAGCTCAGCGACACAGGAGTTCTCCACGTCCCCAGGTATCCGTGCAGGGCACGCCAGCCGGGGACCCGGCGGCAGCCAGTGGGCATCGCACAGTCTCACGGAACAGCTTGTGGCTTCAGAGTGTCCTTCCTGAAGAGCAGAAAGAATATCAGAGAAACCCACTCCCTGTACTTTCAGTCTGTTCCGTTTCCACGTGTTTGCCACAGGGAAGGCTTGATGGGCTTAGTGAGGGTTCTCCGAGGGAGACCTCTGCAAACCAGCGGCCATTTGTGGGAAGGCTTCTTGACACCAAGAAAGAGCACAAAGTTGGGAGCCTGTTAAATTCTACAGACCCAACTGTGGGCTCTTGTTGAAGTGGACAGCTCTTCGAGTCACTAGTTTCGAGGGGAAATTTGCATAGTTTTTTTTTAAGGCCCATTAGAAGGGCTGTAGATGAAACTCCATGTCTTTTAAAAAAATTTTTTTTTAAGATTTATTTATTTTTGAGAGAGAGAGAGAGAGAGAGCACGCGCACAAGCAGGGGAGGGGCAGGGAGTGAGGGAGACCCAGAAGCTGAAGCAGGCTCTAGGTCTTACACTTGATCTTAGCCAAAAGGCCAAGAAGCGATGCAGGCTCCAGGTTTTGAGCTGTCAGTGCAGAGCCGGATGCGAGGCTCCATCTCACAAACCAGGAGATCATGACCTGAACCGAAGTCAAGTGAACAGACTGAGCCACCCAGGCGCCCCTTGCTTGCCCTTTTATAGAGTGTTCTAGACATTGCTTATTCCTGCTAATTCCTTTGTGCCATTCTCCATCAGAGCGCTCGGCAGCCTCTTCCCACGGGGTCCGCTGCTTGTCCTCTGAGCATGCCGTGATCGCAAAGGAGCAGACGGCGCAGGCGATCGCCAACACGGCACACGCCTACGAGCAGGGCGGCGTGGAAGCCGCGCTGAGCGAGGTGAGGACCGAGGCGGGCCCGCCGCCAGGAGGGCTGGGTAGCTAGCCGGAATCGCCACCGTTCCCCGCCTTTCCATTATTCTGTGTCTCTGCTGCATCTAACCACCCCCTCTTCATTTCTCCTGTTTTCGCTGACTCTTCCTCCCACCCTGCTGCCACAGCTTCAGGAAGCTGAGCCCGAGAAGCCCATGCCCCCGGAGACAAACCCTGCAGGGCAGACAGAGCCGCCCCCAAAGGCTGGTGACGCAGAATCTGCCGCCCAGCCCGACTCTGAGGCCTCTGAAGTGGACATTCCCAGTGTGGGGAGGATTCTGGTTAGAGCTGACGCAGATGGATATGATGAGGAGGTACAGAGGCGAGTGCAGGACCCCGCTGTGTGTCACTCTCTTCGGTCGCCTTCCCGTGTGGCCCCACAGACTCCTTTAACGTGCTTGGCGATAGTTCATATTGAAACAAATAGTCCCGGTTGGAACAAATGATAAACACGAGGGCCTATCTGGTTTTGACCTTAGTTAGATTCTTTAAAAGAGAGCCTTGTTCCTGCTGCCCCTGGTATAGACCTACCCGGGCGTGGACTCACGGAGGCCCTGCAGGGTCTGGTGGCTCAGAAAGGCGACATTTAGTTCCATCTTTGGTATTATGGTCCAACCCCCCCCCCCAAAACCAAAACACCTTTTCAATTAGGAGGCTTTGTCTTTGGTAATATTAGCCCATCTTCCCCCCTCCTAATCAAACTTGCACTTGGGCATAGTGAGCAGAACAAATGTGAATTGAAGTTCTTTTTAATTGGGAAGCTTTGGACCCCAAGTTATTTATGGTTCACCCCCTTTGCAGTTGTCACTGCCCACTAACAGTCATGAATCCTGTTCCTTGGGGTTTTGTTTCTTCCCGTAGGGTTTCTTTTCTTTTTTTCTTTTTTCTTTTCAAATCATTGAGAGGTTTTGATTTTATGAAGTCCTATTGGCATATTGCCTAATTTCCAGACTGTTTTAAATATAAAACATTTATACATTTTTTGTTAAAACTCTGAAGTATTTGTCCTGGGATACCCAGATTACAGAAGGAAGTTGGAACGCTCACCGCGGACGCTTCCGCTGGGAGACCTATAAGTTGACTTGGCTCTTCAGCAGTGGCCATTTGTAGATGTTTTCAGATGTCCGTCTTAATTCATCTATGAAATCAGAATATGTAGGAACAGCCTGTCTTGGGCAAGGTCCCGACACGCTGCGCGGGACAGGGCCGTGGGTGTGGGTGTGTGGGGGGGGGGCAGGTGCGCAGATCTGGGCTGGCCGGGCACGCTGCCCCTCTTCCCTTCAGCCGGCCACCCTCCTCTCTGTCACTCAGTCTTCTCTTGAACTTTTCTTCTCTCCTTTTTCTCTCTGTGTTGTGTGCCTTCTCGTGGTAGGTGATGCTGAGCCCTGCCATGCAAGGGGTCATCCTGGCCATAGCTAAAGCCCGTCAGACCTTTGACCGAGATGGGTCTGAAGCAGGGCTTATTAAGGTATCTCTGTTTTTTTAACCTATTATCCTTACGCCACAAGTATCATAATAATGGAGCCGTGATTCCATTAGATGGTAAAGAATGAGATCAAATATGTTCTTCTTTAACACCTAAAACTCCACTTCTGGTCTTGCACCACCGACAGCGCCCCCTCTCGGGGAGAACGCAGCCCTGGAGCTGTGCCTGGCGCATCACAGCTAGCCTGGAGGGCCGGTCATGGGCCTTAGGAGATCTCTGTTAATAGAGCTGCCTGTGTGGCGTGGGGGTCGTGATAGAAGATGGTATAAGAAAGCAGGCCCTGCCTTTTAAGGCACCTGAATGAAACGTAAGGTACTTGAATAAATTGCATTCATGTGCATTTTTTAAAATTCAGGTCCTTGGGACTCCAGGATAGGCCCAAACTCATTAAAACGAAATGTTTGTTTTCCTTAGAGTTTTATGCGGAAGACAAATTTCTTACCCAAGTGCAGTGCGTCCGTGGTGTCACAGCGAGTTTTAGCCCTCATGACAGGCAGGCAGCTGCCAGGTCCCGCACTGGCCTCTGGGATTCCCCAGCAGGAGCTCCTCCAGACTCTGCTTGGAGTTCTGACCCGTCTCTGACGTAGGCATCGGGGTGTGAGCGGAAGGCCACAGCGCCCCAGTGCTCACGCCGACCTTGTCATCCACAGGCATTCCACGAGGAGTACGCCCGGCTCTACCAGCTGGCCAAGGAGGCGCCCACCGCCCACAGCGACCCTCGGCTCCAGCATGTGCTTGTCTACTTTTTCCAAAACGAGGCCCCCAAGCGGGTGGTGGAGCGGACCCTCCTGGAGCAGTTTGCAGATAAAAACCTCAGCTACGATGAAAGGTGAGTGGGGGAAACATGCGGGCGTGCCACGGGCAGCTTCCGGGGCCCCGCGACCCCCTGCCGGGAGGGCCAAGCCCTGCCCTCTCACTGCTCTCTGACCTTGACCCACCCAGGTCCATCAGCATCATGAAAGTGGCGCAGGCCAAGCTGCAGGAGATTGGTCCAGACGACATGAATATGGAAGAGTACAAGGTGAAGTCTCTCTGTGTACTGAACAGAAACATCAACTCCGGAGGCAAAAACGTAACCATTTTGTGTTATCACAGACTGACGAGCCTCCTCCCGCTCCCCAAAAACCCACAATTGGATGCGAATGGATAAATGACCATGACCTCTAACCCTCAGAGTAGCCGGGTTCTTTGTTCAGTCCTTCTATTAGAATAAATTAACACTTCCTTTCAATACGTACTCCAGCCGTGGACCCAGGCAGTAAAATTCCTGATTCACGGTTTGGGTTTGTTTTAAAATAATATATCGTTTGCTAGTATTTCTGTTTTCAAAATGAAACTTCCATGCATAGAAATGCATACATCACTGCAGATTTCCCAAAAAAGCAGGGCGTTAGAAGGGAAAGCATGTTCTGTACCACCTGCCGGGGTCCCACTGCACCTGCTGAGCTTGGGTGCTCTTCTGAGCGACTGGAACCTTGTCCTTCGGTGTCCCCGGCACGTGACGGTTTGGTCAGAGCCCGAGAGGCGTCTGTTTAACCCAGAACCGCAGGGCTTTGATCGGGGGGTGTCAGGAAAGATGATAAACTCTGAAGCTCCTCTGAAATAAATATTTTGGTCCCTCAGGGGAAGCCAGAGGTCACTGAAAATGAAGGTCAGAACACAGTGGGCTTTTGTTGTAAATTGAACACATCATTATCGAAAAGCTTTAGTGTTTGTTGTTTTTGTGCCTGGCCATACGTGCTCAATAAATACTTGTATAGAGTTTAAACTCGGTGTGGCGGGAAGCGTAGAGAGAGTTTATGGTGACCATCGGCGCTAACGGTCGTCATTCCTTTGCAGAAGTGGCACGAAGATTATAGTTTGTTTCGAAAGGTGTCCGTGTACCTCCTCACAGGGCTGGAACTCTACCAAAAAGGAAAGTACGTTGGCCTTTTATGTCTCGCGGGTTATTGGTCAGGGCACTGTTCTCTTCGGGTGGCCGCCTGGGAGTAGAGAGAACCGTGGCCGAGTGTCCCCTGCCTGGTCCCTCGTGCCAGGGCGCCCGTACTTCGCCCACCGTTCCACTAACCATCACATGTGGTTTTTCATCCTTATGTGGTGGTAGGTTCGTTGGCGAAACGGTGTAATGGCTAGATTTTCTTTTGTGATAAACAAAGATGAACTCAGAAAATGCATTAGAGTTGTCATGGACCGTAGTCAGCATGCCGTCCCCTTCTCTGGTGTGGAGTTGAAGAAAACGGAAGGCCAGGGAAGCCTCACGAGTGCCTTGGGTCTCTTGGCCAGTCTGAAGGAGAGCGGACCGTGGCTGCAGTCAGCGTCCCACGCCGCCCCTGTCCTTAGGGCAATTATCGTTCCAGCTCGCGGCCACAGAAATTTCTGTACTGGGGAACAGAGAGGCCTGAGCCCTAGATTTTTGAGAAAGAAGGAGCACTCAGCTGTCATTCATCTGCCACTTTCTAAGGTACCAAGAGGCCCTCTCCTACCTGGTCTACGCCTACCAGAGCAATGCCGCCCTGCTGACCAAGGGGCCCCGCCGGGGGGTCAAGGAATCCGTCATCGCTTTGTACCGACGAAAGTGCCTTCTGGTGCGTACGCTTTGTAACGCCTTCGGAGTTTTATTATTTTATTGCCTTTACCTCTGCTCCTTGAAGCCATGAAAAAATACAGCTTAAAAAACAAAATAACCCCGGGTAGGCTGTACATTTTTCTAAACTCAGGAGTAGTTGTACATTGAACTAGATTGTTTTAGGCCACTTAAGTGAGTATCATTCTTCTTGAAGCCCAGAGAGAAGTTAGGGTGAGAGCCAGTTACCCCTTTCTCCGTGCCCTCCGCACACCTGCCTCACACGGTGTAGTGCATTGCTTCTCCACTGGACTATGAGTCACCTGAACACAGACTCTTTTCTTACTCTTTTCTGTGTGTGTTTTGTTTTAAAGATTTTATTTTTTTAAGTAATCTCCCCACTGAACGTGGGGCTCGAACTCACAATGCTGAGATCAAGAGTTACGTTCTCTACCCACCGAGCCGCCCCTCACAGATGTTTCTTATTCAGCTGTTTTCTCTGTGCCTGGCACGTCGTAAGAACACAATAGATGTGTGTGGAAGGAACGCAGTGTTTTTTCTATGTTCCCTGCTAAGCTAGAAGATGAGAATTTTGGTGATTTCTAAGAAGCTACCATTTTTTTTAATGTTTATTTTAGAGAGAGAGAAGCCATGAGCAGGGGAGGGGCAGAGAGAGAGGGAGACAGAGGATCGAAGTGGGCTCTGTGCTGACAGCAGGCAGCCCAGTGTGGGGCTCGAACTCATGAGCTGCACGATCATGACCTGAGCCAAAGTCGGACGCTTAACTGACTGGGCCATCCAGGTGCCCCAAGACTCCAGTTGTTTTTTTTTTTAAAGATACAAACCATAAAAATTGGTCCTGCTGGGGCGCCTGACTCTTGATCTTAGGGTTGTGAGGTTAAGTCCCTCATCGGGCTCCACACTGGGCATGAAGTCTGCTTGGAAAAAAGTCGGTCCCGCTGTTCTGTCACTGTCACTGCCGAACAACATTGAAGACCTGGCCTGGCCTGTTTTGCATTTGGCAGTCACGGTGAATGGCAGACCCGTACCCCTCTGCCTGCCCAAGGGCTTAGATGGCGCTTGTCCTTCGGAGGACTCCAGAGGGGCGGCTTGCCTTCAGATGGTGAGCTTGCCTCTGTCCTCCCGACTCCCAGCAGGATCGCCCTTCCGGGGAGGGTCGGGCCGGCACTCCTGCCACCGCCTTGTTCGTGCAGGTGGAGGAGATGAAGTCACAACGTGTATTCATCGCAAGAGCTTCGTTTCCTGATTTATACCTTGATTTCTCTATCAAGTATAGGTTGTGGCAGGACATTTTGGAGCTAAAAAAAAAAGGGCCTTGTAGATTTGATGGATCTGAATTTTATCAGAGCCATGCTTTTATGTTTTAAGTCAACAAATAATGATTGCATTTCGAATGTCCTCCTCAGCTTGCACCTGCGGTGGTCATGGGGACTTGGGGTCTTTCCGTCATGGCTCTCAGCACGCAGTACGCATCAGATCTCATGGGGAGCTTTCCCTCCTCGCTAGAGGCCCCAGAGAGGGGCCTGGGCATCAGCATGTCTTCTGCAGGTGATTGTGGTGCTCCGCGGAGGCGGAGAGCCCTTGACTAGGGCTTTTAGTAGAAGCATGTGTTAAGCAAGACCTAGACTTGTAAGTTTGGGCAAGTGGTCACAGACTTTGCTACCTTAGAATCGCCTTGGGAGCTTTTAAGAATCCCAGTGCCCCGGTCACCTGCACGCCAGTCAAATCAGCATCAGGATGGGGCGTCAGTGGCTTTTAAAGGTGCCCAGGCAATCCCACTGTGCAGCAAGGTTTGGGAGCCGCTGGTTCGGGCTCTGCTAAAGCAGGTATCTATCTTTCTCAGACTTACCCCCCACTCTGCCTTTTGTCTGCAGGAGCTGAACGCCAGGGCAGCTTCTCTCTTTGAAACGAACGATGACCACTCTGTGACCGAGGGCATCAGTGTGATGAACGAGCTGATCATCCCCTGCATCCACCTGATCATCAATAACGACATCTCCAAGGATGACCTGCACGCCATCGAGGTCATGAGGAACCACTGGTGCTCCTACCTCGGACAGGACATTGCGGGTACGTTGCTGTGAGCGCTGGCAGGAATTCCTTTCTTCTTCTGTTTTAAAGTTCAGTCATGTATTTTGAGAGAGACAGAGAGAGTACAGTGGGGTGGGGCAGAGAAGAGAGGGAGAACCTGAAGCGGGCTTCTTGCTGTGGCACAGAGGCCCACGCAGGGCTCGAACTCCCAAAACCGTGAGATCACGACCTGACCCGAAACCAAGAGTCGGATGCTCAACCGACTGAGCCACCCAGGCGCCCCTCACTTGTAATAATTTCGAAGGCTCTTGAGACTTTTAGAAATCACAGTGTATTCACTCCACAGCACTGGTTGTCAAACCTGCTTAAAGGGTTATGGAAGCATGGAAGGAGGTCCACAGTGGCCCTGCTCTGCTGGACAAGGGACGGGGTCCTAGGCCTCTGTCCCCTGAGCCTCCCTCGCGTCCTCTGGGGCTGCTGCGGGCTCCGTACACAGCCCACAAACCTTCAAAAAGAATTCCTTCTCCCCGGGAATGTCAGACTTCTGTTCCTTTTTCATCTGTCAAAATCTGAACTCTAATTTTGTAGTTTAAAAATCAAAATCTGCTTCTGCCGTTTGATTACCTGGTCATGCCATAACTCAGTTTTCCTGCAACCTGAAGTCATTATTATTATTATTACTGTTATTATTATTATTATTATTAACTCTGATGCCTTCAAGATTAATAAGATAGTAAATGAAGGAGTCTTACTTGTCCAAAGCACTTTGGAGAGGGGAGCTTAAAACTAGTCATTTTTAGGTGACTTAGGCAGATTTAGAAAGTTGGTATGTATTCTAATATGAAGCCTCTTTGTTCGTTTCTCACTGATGTAAAGATATTCTACTGACTCGTTAGAGTGTTTACATTTACAGTATTAATACGAATTTCCTTCCAATGGCTGGGCTCTTCCTTAGACTGCGTAGCATATATAGCTCTACTCAACGCCACGTGTGCACACTGGTGTGCTCTAATCATCGGAAGAAAATACACCATTATATTTCGGCACAGAGTACCCTGTCCGGTGTCTCAAATTTTAAAAGGATGGTAGATTAGAAGGCCTGCCAGTGAAATGAATAATTCGTGTTATCCTGCCACACATCCTGTGGCTTACGGCAGTGACCTGTTTGGTGTATTTGGCAAGTATCCCAATATACTCTGGTATACGCATCTCCCGGTTCGGCCTGCGGGAATTGTCATGTGTCGGTGCGGCCGGGGATGAACGGGCCTGCGCAGGGCCTCCCCTTACAGCTGCAGACCGGCCTAGCTTTCGCCTGGAGCCTCGTGTGGCAGTATGCGTAACCGTTCACTTTCCCTCCACAGAAAACCTGCAGCTGTGCTTAGGGGAGTTCCTCCCCAGGCTTCTCGATCCTTCTGCAGAAATCATTGTCTTGAAGGAGCCTCCAACGATTCGGCCCAATTCTCCCTATGACCTCTGCAGCCGGTTTGCGGCTGTCATGGAGTCCATTCAGGGGGTTTCCGCCGTGACGGTGAAGTAGGCCCCACACGTCCAAGCCCGCTGTGGCCCGGGGCTGCCCGCCTGCTGCACGGAAGTCTGCCGTCACAGCGTTGGCCCCGGGGAAGGGGTTCGGTGGGAAAGTACCTTCAGATCCAGCCCCCAGCCATGCTCTGCGTGTAAAGAAGGACTGAAAATAAAACTGCACTTTTTAGGTACAGAATCATAAAAGCAGTTTCAGCACAAAAGCCAAGAACCATTGTATCCAGGTATCGCATTACGTGACAAGACCTGAAGTGCCTCTTGTACCTACGTGAATGCGCTCGGAGGGCTCGGCTTTTTTTTGTGTTTCTCTTGCCACGTTTAAGATTACCCTGCAGCCATAAATATTTTTGACAGCGGAATCGAAGGGCGACCCATCAGAACCTGAGCCAGATGAACAGCTACTAGTTATTTTATCAAGTACAGGTGCCATTTCAAAGTTCTTAACGGCAAGAGATGAGAACGCTAAGCCTCGCCTGTCTCCTGGCGGGGGCGACAGAATGGTGTGCTGCCCGGCCGCCGCCCTTCGCGTGTGGTACAGGTCCGAGGGCACGTGGCAGCCTGTGCGGCAAAGTGGAGAGAAAGCTGCCTTTTCTTTCTTCTCTCTTATTTTATATTTTTTAAATAAACCAGAAAACCTCACACTCAGTCCCGGGCGCAGGAAAGGAAAGCAGGAAGGGCCTTAGAACGCGTGTGAACCGTGACTAAGACAGGGAAGCGCTGGGATTTCAGTAAAACCTTCTGGTGTCCGCAGACTGTCAACAGCAGGTGTGTGAGGCCGCTGCCGGCCCCAAAGAACGTGTGGATGCCCCTCCTCTTTAAAATAAGGGATGAGGGTTTGTAAAAAAAAAAATCTATATATATGTATATGTAGAGAGAGAAATATCCCCTGTTGACCATTTTTAAAAGGCTCCAGATTGGATGTTGTGTTTTAACCAAATATTAACATTAAAGAGGGAATCGTGGGCGGGAAGAACACTCGATACAACTATGCAGATTTTATAAATGTGCAATAAAAGTCTCTGTTGTACCTTCGGGGTCCCGGATGGCCTTCATTAAAGCACACGTTTTCCGGAAATCGGCAGAGTCTGTAAGCATTGGTCGCGTTCCAGGTTTTCTTCTTTAAAAGAAATAAACAAGCAGGTGCTCGCGGTGAGAATCTTTGACGGGGGAGCAGAGGGAGCAGGCGAGAGCGGCTCTCCAGCGGCACCTGGTGGAGGGTGGTGGCCTGCACCCCCTTTGCTTACTCCCTTAAAACAGACCTTCTTATGTATTGTCTAAATTAACGGTAGGCAGTCCTTTGTAGGATTTCAGAGCTGTGTTTGTGTTTCAAAGCTCACTGCGAGGATCGTGGTTTCATGGGAAATCGATCTGTTTTCCTACCCTTTGATTTGCTTCGCTGTTTAAAATTCTGGGTGTCACCGTTTGCTGTTCGCTTTTTAATCTCTGTCATCGAGGGCCGTGCGCAGTTGTACTGTTTCGCTTGCTGTGACGGCCCTGGGATGACGGCGGAGCCAGGACACTAACTTCGGCAGGCTCACTGTGCTTTGAACAACTGCTCAGCTGTCCTTGGTGGTCTTGTAAAATATTTCGCTTTGTACCTTTCCACACCTGCTACCTCCTGGTCGGCTCTTGGGACTCTGTAGTTGACCAAACAGGAACAGATGGACATTAGTATGTGCGGTGCTGGGTAGTTTCTGTCATTTGGAGCCAGTGAAGCCACCCGGTGGGGTGCTGAGGAGTACTGTCTTTTAACCCACTTTTGCTGGGTGCTTTAGGTATAGCCTGGTTTCTTGTAAGTGCTCCACAAACTGCCTCAGGCTAAGAATGATTTTTGCATGTGAAAAGGATTGTGAAAAAGCACCGCTAGGGCCTGGAAGGTGGTGGGAGGAGAAAGGGAAGAACCGAACTTGACCCTTACCTAAAACGGTCCAAGGATTTGATCAGGGCACTTGACCTCAGCATAAATTCCCTGGAGACTGGGTTTAGGCTTTCTGTGGCCCTCCTCTCTTTGCATTTGTCAGCTCCTTTAAGAACTATAAGGAACACAAACTCATTTTTATCCTGCCTGCTTCAAGAGAGAAGCGTGAAGTACACACATAGGACATTGTTGAAGTAATGAATGAACCAGAGGCAGGACTGAAAGAAGGGCTGGGGTGTAGTGAGGTGGGATGGAAGGAACGCTGTGGCTGCTTCGTTTACCGTATTTCTTTGTCTGACCCGAGCTCACAGTCACTGGGGCATAGGGCATAGGGCCCCAGAGGGTCCCAGGGACGGCCATGTCTGTATTAGGCACTGCCCCATAGCTCCCCAAAGCCAGTATGCCAACTGACACTCCCACTAGCCGCTGATGAGCTCCTGTTGCCCCGCATTCTTGTCAAGATTTGGTTTTGTCAGTATTTTTAATTTTAGACATTATGGTAGATGTGTGACACTGTTGTAATTTGCCCTTTGCACACTAGCGGCATTGAGCATCTCTTTACCTGCTTCTTGTCCCTCGGCTGTTTTATGAAGTGCCTAGTGAGGCCTTTTGCTTCCTCCTTTTGTTGGATTTACTGTCTTGCTGTGTTTTGATTTGTAAGAGTTGTAAAAAAAAATACCCAGTTATGGAAACCTCTTACGTGCACTGCGTAGATCTTCGGCCATTCTGGCTTTCGCTCCTGATGGCTTGATGAAAACACATTTTTATAATGTTTACATCGTCCAACTTACCCTCCTTTCCCTTTGTGGTGAGTTCAGCTTATCCTTCCTTACTGAAGAAATCATCATTCAAGGGCATGGAGACATTCTGTGTCCTCTCCCAGAAATTCTGCTGTTTGGCCTTTCCCATTTATCTGACTGACCCCGGTACCGTTCACTGTCTTTTTCCCACTGTGCCTTTGTCATAAATCACCGGTCTGTGTAGGGGTCTGTTTCTGGGCTCTTTAACCTGATCCATCTATTCGCACCAATATCACATTGTCTTTTATTTTCTTTTTAAAAAAATTTTAATGTTTATTTTTGAGAGATAGAGAGAGACAGAGTGCGAGCAGGGGAGGGGTAGAGAGAGAGGGAGACATAGAATCCAAAGCAGGCTCCAGGCTCTGAGCTGTCAGCACAGAGCCTGATGCGGGGCTCAAACTCACAAACCGTGAGATCATGACCTGAGCCGAAGTCGGATGCTTAACTGACTGAGCCACCCAGGCACTCCCACACTGCCTTAATTAATACAGCTTTATGAACCTTGATTTCCAATACAATAAGTCATCCAGTTTTGAACGTCCTCAAGATCATCTTCTCTGTTCTTAATCTTTTGTGTTGCCATATGTTTTAGAATCAGTTTGTCTGTTTCACGCATGCAGATTTCCAGGGACTTTGATTACAGTGACTTTAGATAATTTGGAGAGAATCGACATCTTCTGATCTCTGAACATTGTATCTATCTTGCTTATGTAGTTTTCCTTTAATTTCCGTATAAACTTCTTCCATAACTTCCGTAAATGGATTCCTAGATCTTTGATGTGTTTCAAGCTATCTCAAGAGTTGTCATTTTTGGAATTACATTTTTAATTATTTTGTTGCTGGTGTCTAGAAACAAGCTGATGTTTTTATGCTCACTTCAGCAGCACATATACTAAAATTGGAACAATACAGAGATTAGCATGGCCTCTGCCCAAGGATGACACTCAAATTTGAGAAAGAAATTAATGTTTTTATATCAATTCTATATCCAATGACATTGATAAGTTCACTTATTCTAAAAGTTGATCAGGAGGGATTTTTTAAGATTTTTTTTCTAGGCACAATTATGTCATCTGTGAGTGATGGCTTTTATGTCTTTATTTCAAGTCCTTGCACCATTTAGTTTTCTTGCCTGCTCACTCTTACTAAGACCTACAGTGCTGAACAGAAGTGGTGACAATGGGCATCTTTGCCCCCCAGTATCAGGGGAGAAAGTTTTCAATATTTCATCATTAAGTATGCTGGAGGCTTTTTTTAAATTCCACTTATTAGACAAAGATTCCTTCTATTCCTGTTTTGCAAAGACTTTTTGGAAAAATTATGGATGGATGTTGAATTTTATCAAATGCTTTTTGCTACATCTATTGGAATGATTACATGGGTCTTTTCCTTTATTCTGTTCATGTGTGAGTTACGTTTATTCATTTTAATGCTCGACCAGCCAGTGTTACCAGAAGACACCGACCATATTTTTGTGTGGATGTGGCGTCTGTCCTGTTGTGTCTGGGATTTTTGCATGTATGTTCACGAGGGAGATTGGCCTTACTTTTCTTACTACGTCCTCGTCAGGGTTTAGTGCCAAGACTGTTCTGGCCTTACTGGAGGAATTGGGGCATGTTCTCTCATCCGAGATCATCTGAGCTTGGAATTACGTGTTTATGTAGGGGTGCTTCTCATTGTGGTAGAGCAGCCTGTGTCATACCTACAGCACTTTCAGATGTTTTGGGTTACTTCCTGTTGTGTGCGCTTTGGAAAATTATTAGAAATTTGTCCCATTTCTGCTAAAATTTAAATTTTACTGGCAGAAAGTTCATCATACCTCATGATTTCCCTTCCTTTCTTTCCCTTTCTCTTTTCTTTCTCCTTCCTTCCTTCCTTCCTTCCTTCCTTCCTTCTCCTCCTCCTCCTCCTTCTTCCTTCCTTCCTTTCTCCTCCTCCTTCTTCCTCCCTCCCTCCCTCCCCCTTCCCTCCCTAGGACCTATTTTGTTCTAGTGATGCTGAAACTGGGTGACGTGTATTTTTTTTCTGGTTAGTATTTTCAGGGGTTTATTAGGTCTTTTCAAGGAACTGTATTTTGCTTTTGTTTAAGTTGCTCTTTTCGTTCTGGCGGGGAGGGGGGTAGGTTCTACTTTTTAAATGCAAGGCTCTTCAGCAGTGGTCCTTAACTTGGCTGCCCGTCCAGGGCCAGCCGTGTCACAGTAAAACGGCAGCTGGCTTCAACCCTGCAGATCCTGCCGTGTTAGATTCGGGCTGGGCCCCATTGCTCGTGCTGAGAAGGGCGTCACAAGCGACTCTGATGCACAGGCACACCCGAGAGTCACCCCTTGGAAGGACGGCTGTGCCTGCTAAGGAAGCGGCTTTTACATCGTCGCCCACACCCCAGATTCTTCGGCCTTTCAAAATTGGGTTCTAGAACCTCCTTCAGTGAGAGTTCACAGGCTTTCATGTTTTCTGGACAAATGTATTTTGGCATTGCTCATGTTGCACACTGCTCAGGTTGAACTCAACTTTGCTAGAGATATCGAAAAATACATTTCTTGTCATTTGCCTTCCTTTTAATTCCCATAAACACATCAGTTCCCTAAAGTTCACTCAGAGGCTCACCTTCTCAGCTATTTGGTCATTACAGTACTTTTTTCTGAACCTTCAAAAAATTTTCCACATACTTTCTAAGTCGTGGGACAGTAAACTGAACTATTAATCTACTGCAAGGCCAGAGCAGAACTGGATGAAGAGAGATTTTCGGGACCCTTTCCATATCTTCGTCCTTCCAGCACTCTGGCTTGCCGCACTGCCCATCAGCTTGTTGACTGGTTAAGGTGACCCCTCAGCCTCCCGTGGACCGTGGACAGGCAGGGGAATGGGTCTTCCCGGGCAGAGACCTGGTCCCTCCCCTTCTCAAAGATAAGATCATAAGCCTGATCGCCCCTGTTACATCAGATGGACAGAAACTGTGATGATAACCAGCGAACAGGAATGTTAACCTGGAGTAGAAGCAGAGGCTGGACCTCCCATAGAATGTAGGCGGCTGGAATTGACACGCCGGCATGGATGTGGTGCCTGGGAATCAGTAGTGAGTCTTCAGGATTAAGTGTATTCGAGCCCCCGTGCTGAAGCACAGACATGGAAGGGGGGTCCTGATGGTGGGCCACACGTGTCCTTGCGTGCCGAGGCTGGTCTTCGCGAGTTAGCCTTCAGAAGTTAATAGTAAGGACGGAACTCCCAGTGATGACCTGAAAGTAGCACGGTCATTCCACAGCTGCGTCCCGACTGTCCTGTGTAAGGAACGGCGGGGACCCCCTCCACGAGCTGAACAGGTCTGCGGTGTTTGTGATGCACAAATCATGCCGAATCAGTGTCTCTTCTAGAAGCTGGGGAAGAAGAGTGACACTGAAATCTGACTCACCTGAGCTGAAATACTGGCTGAACGTGTCTTCCTGGCCTGTGAAACAGGAAAACACTTACCTCGTAGTTCATGTTTTAAGAGTCAAGGACAAAACAGATGTAGCAAGGACTCCGTGTTAGCAGAGCCCCCGGTGCAGTTCTCCTGGGGAAACATGTCGCGGGGTGAGAATTTTAAGGGCTGGCCTGACCTGCGTGGGCCTCACAGGTCGGGTCTGAATCACCGGAGCACAGGGTTCTGGGTCTCTGGCAAGTGGAAGTGTTCGTGTTGGCCAATCAGACTGGCAGAGAGAAATGTTGAAGGAATCAAAGCACATGCGGGATAGAAACATTACACCGTCTTCTACCTGAGGCTTCTCCTGTTTTAGATACATTTTTCTCTTTAATCGTGTTATCCAAAGGCTTGAGCTTGATAAGGTACAAGGAGTCCGTAGTTTTCCTTTTGTGTCCGTGGCCACCTTCCGGTATGATCCTCCAGCTCCCCTTTCCCTGCCCTGATGGCATCCCGGGAAGATTGCAGGGCTGTACGGTCACGTGGGAGCATGGGCCGTGGCCTGATGGTCAACTCCCGGTTCCTCCAGAGCCTCGGGCAGGGAGGAGGCCTTGTAATCTTCTTGAGGTTCTCAAGTGTCCTTTTTTAGGTCAGGAATGCAATGATTAGCTCTTGTGTGAGGTATTTTATGTGTTCTCCAGACAAGCCTGTAGAAAACCTCATTACTGTCCTTTGATGTGGCTTTTGGACTTCCTGGCTGACCTCTTAGAGACTTCTAAGCTCTTGGTTAACTCATTCACCCCTCCCAGCAGTGCTCTGGGACAGTGTGACCCAGACTGCTTCCCCTGCATCCACTTGGGCTATGGAAAGCTCACCCCTTAGGTCCCCCCCACAAAAGCCAAGTGCGGCTGCTGCCATCATGCCCCACTCCAGCCCGCATCCTGCTTCAGACTGCCTCACAGGGGACCAGGCACCCTTCTCTGTGCCTCTGCAACACAGGTCAGGTTTTCTCAACTTTCTTGGGCATCATGCTGAGGGCAGCAGGCATGGGCCTACGGAGCTTCCGTACCTCAGCAGGGGTGAGTTGGAAGTGTTTCAGATACTGCCTGCCCTGCTAAAAAAAACTCCTACCTCTGCGTGGTTCCTTTGAGGTCCATCTCCACCCTGTTCTCACACGGAAAGGTTGAGAACATCACCACCAACCATTAGGAATTCCCTTCTAAGAGTCCCCCTTCTTAGAAGCAGTGGGTTGAGCTCCTCTGTTTAGAAAGGCGGGGGGCACATAGCATCCATGGGACATGACTTTGAGGCTTTGTTAAAAATTCTAAGCAACAGAGAAGTCTCATCTACGTTCTATAAATGTGGATGAAATAGCAAGAATGGCTTAAAAAATAAATCCATCAATCAGTAGAGCAGAAAGGGACCTCCGCTACTTTGATTCTATGTTTGAGGCCAGTGACTACAAACATTTTCCTAACTCCGAGGGTCTTATTGTTCTAATCCTGGCTGCTAAGTCACATCTGTCCAGAGCTCATGAAACCTTTTCTGACTTCTTTCCCTTCCCCAAATGTGTTTAACCCACATTGGGTTCCCTTAGAACTTTTACTCTAGATCTAGTCTTAGAGGCTCCGAAGGGTAACAGATGAGTATTTTCACAGAGACCTTCTGGAATGCCTTATCTGCTAATGGGGAGGTTTTCAGACTCAAAGGCAGGCTGGTGGAGAAGACGGCAGTGAGGTACATCGAATTCTGACATCAAATTTGGGGAGACCCTGAGTTTCTTTCTTACAGCGTGTGCACATAATAAAAGCTTTTGACTTGAAATTCTGATGGACTGATGTTCTTTGCTCTTTCTAATACACATGACAACACCTCTCCATGTGTAACCGCAATAAAGAAGTGTTTTTCATGTTAGGATAATCACGAGTCACACGAGAAAAGGCTGAGTTGAAGCCAAGACTTAATTAGTTCTATTTTCATTTCTCATTATTGTCCCTATAAAGCAGGTAAATGAAAATAGTGGCAGTTTTCTGTGAAAAGCATCTTCTTCCTCTAAAAATGGATTCACATTTCCGTCTGGGAGTGACATGCTGTGGACTATTTGGGAATCAACCAACAATCCTCATTCCCATTAAAAAAGAAATGCTGCTGTGTCCTTGATAGGGAAAATTAGGAAGACAAAATATTTTCTAACAAAGATTAAGTTTGTGCTCTTTTTTTCCCCTTTCCTTTTCTTTCTGCACTGGAAGCCATGATCACTTGCTGGTGACAAATATCCCGTTAGCACCTGCAAACAGGGGACCAGCACAAAGGCCGGGGCCACCAGCAGGCACAGGTGCAGCACCTGGCCGTCGAAACCCCATGTTTAGGCCTCAACAAAAGTACAAAGGACAAGATTTTCCTTTGTTCTTTGGTTTTCCTTTCTGCTTCATTGCTAATTTTTCCTTTGGTCTGAGGAATTGTCTCAGCAGTTCTTCCAGATCTTCAGGAAGCAACAGGATGGAGTGAAGAAAGACTGCCATGAGTGACCTGGATTCAAGTCCTGACCAGCTAATTACTCGCCATGGGCATGTTGCCTACATTTTCTTGATCTCAATTTCCTCATTAGCAAACCAAATAATATCCGGTCTCCCAACCTCTGAAACAGCCTCTCAAGGCGTGTTTAATACCACTACCAAGAGAAGTGGAAGTGTTTTGTAAACTCTTAATCCCTACACAACCGTGTGATTGGGAGACTGTAGGGGGTGAGTGAGGGGAGGGGGAGCAGGTCCAGCTGCGGTCTCCTGGGGGCTGAGTTCCAACTCCTGGCCACATGCTTGGCTTCCAGTGACCTGAAGACAGAGACAGTGTCCCATAATATGACCTGTAGGCTCTCCCAGGTCTGACTCCTTCCTACTTCACTAGGTGTGTGTGTGTGTTGGGGTGTGTGTGTGTGTGTGTGTGTGTGTGTTGGTGTGTGTGTGTGTGTATGCTTGCTTGAGCAGTGTATGTGTGTGTGTGTTCTCGCTTGAGCAGTGGCTATCAAGAGGCCAGGGCCATTATATTGCGAAGAGAGGCGACTGAGCATGGGCAGCATGGCCTCGGAGCTGAGCAGCAAAGTGCAGCACCAGCGTGGCGGGGAGCGGGGCCTCAGGTCCGCAAGGATTCCAGCAAGCCTGTGAACTTGCGGAAGTGGCCTGTTTGCGGACACTGGGAGCAGGGTGGAGGTGCAGATGGCAGGGGGAGGCACAGGTGCAGGGTGCCTCCAGCGAGGGGAAGGTAAGCCTGCGGCTCTTCCTTGAGGGCTCGGCCGAATGCCCGAGGAAGACCCAGGGTGGGGGGTCAGGCTGAGTGGGACAAGCAAAGGAACTCGGGTCATTGTTGTGAACGGGACTTTCTTTGCAGCCACAGCCCGGGTAGCTCAGCCGACACTTGGTTTCTGTTTTAAAAGATTTACAAGGCGATTTTGCATATGGTGAAGTAGAAGACATTGCTGAGAAGCTGATAATTCCGTCCGTGTACGTGCGCACATTGGGTAGATCTTGGGTACGGCCACTCTGGGGCTAATCAGTTGGCCCTGGTCTGCCCAGGACTTTCCTAGCTTTAAGCGAGGAAAGAGCAACTGCTGTTCACCCAGCTCCTTCACACTGTTTCTTAACTTTACGCTGGGAAGATGGAGCTGACCACCCACGGCCCCATAATACAGCAGAAACAAGAATACGTCTTCCCTCTGGGGTATTAAGAATCTACAAAACTGGGGCGCCTGGGGGGCTCAGTCGGTTAAGCGTGCGACTTCGGCTCAGGTCATGATCTCGTAGTTCGTGGGTTCCAGCCCCACATCGGGCTCTTTGCTGACAGTGTGGAGCCTGCTTAGGATTCTCCCTCTGCCCCTCCCTAGATCATGCACTCTCTCTCTTGCAAAACAAATAAACTTAAAAGAATCTATAAAACCACGAGGTTATATTGTGAGGCTCCCCTTCAAATCGTGTACTGGAGGCAGAAAATGAGCACAAGGGGGCTTCCTACCTTAATGAGCTATCCTGGGCCAGTTAGTCCTTTCCATTTGCCAGGGGAGATTCTCCAGCGTTTCTATTTATATCTGCCGTGGCTAACCACACTAGATTTTCTGCGATGGAGGCAATTTTGCAATATATTTTCCTTAGTAATGAATCAAGTACATAAAGTTCAAAAGCCTATTATACAAGGAAAATCTGAATCAGAAACATGTTTGCTAGAAACTCTGCCTTGATTTTTCATGCTCAGATGAGGGTCACCATATCCCCATGATAGTCAAATCCTTAACAAGTGGGACAGTGACTAGCACCCCCAAATGAGGCAAATATATAGAGGGTGGCAAAGAATAAGGAAGGCAAAGATTCTACTGACATTCTTTTATTCCGGAGACTTCCTTGGCAGAAGCAGGTCCTAGATGAACAGGTTCCTAGGTCTTGGTGTCAGATAGAAAGCGTCATTGGATTCATCCGCTGGGGCACACAATGGCGGGGCCGTAGGACCAGCCATCTGGAGAGAGGGCACATCTTTTCCCAGACAGGCTGAGAAGATGAGGAGTGACCCACCCAGGGCCAGGAAAATGCCGGCAGCCCAGCCCAGGTAGAGGGCATCCCCAAACTCCCAGCGAGGCACGATCTCGGGGATGCTCTTATCCCAGAAGTCTTGGATGGTGGCGTGGGCTACCCAGGAGACTGGAAAGAGGGTAGCGGCTGAAGCTGATACTTCCAAAGTCCCTCCCAGGAGGCAAAGCTGCCTCTTAAATACCCATCTGATCCTGTGAAACTGGAAGCATTCGGACCCACAGCCAGAGAGCAGGAGCCCCAGCAGCCCCAGCCCGTGGGAGGCGACCATGAGGATGCGGGACACCCGAAGCTCCTGGGGCAGAGACAGGAAGGACTCCAAGGCCTTGCACACGGCAACTTCCTCCTGATTCACGCAGACCTCCCAGAGCCCCATGGCCCAGGTCTCCATCTCGTTCAGTTCCAGATTGAGAGTCTTCCACTGGGGCAGGACGGTGGTGACGCAGGAGCAGACCCAGCCGAGGAGACAGAGGAGCAGTCCCCCAAGCTGGGCTTTCCCCTGCAAACTCCAGGCCATGGCTGCTCCCACCTCGGAGGCAGAAAGTGAAGAACAGGTGCCTGGTGACGGGTTAGCAGGCAGTGCTCCGGGGGAGACCCAGCAGACGGTCTTGGACACTCAGAGACAGCTCTTGTTTCAGTTTTTAGGCAGCAGCTGACGCAGGTGCCAGGAGCTTGGCAACATTGGGTTCAGGGGGTGTGTCCAAGATCGGGTGTGGGCGTGGGTTCTGGGGGAGGGTCCCATGAGAGGCAAAAGAAAGCTAGAAGTAAGCCATCAGGATCGATTTGACGAGTAAATTCATACGTGTGAAGTTAAAATCACTCTCCGGGTCCGAGAGGATGAGAATGGTGTTTTGGGAGTGCACACTGAGATGTCTCTGGAGGGCAACAGGACTTCACATTCCATACTTTTTTCTTTTTGAGAGGAGAGAGTGTGAGTGAGAGAGGGGGCAGAGTGAGTGAGAGAGAGAGAGAGAGAGAAGCAGGGCTCACTCAAAGCAGAGCTCGAGCTCACCCAAAATGGGACTCGAACTCATGAACCGTGAGATCATGACCTGAGCTGAAGTCAGATGCTTAAGGAATGAGCCACCTAGGTGCCCTGAATTTCATACTTTTAAACATACAGACTTTGACCCAGCACCTTACCTCCAGGAACTTACCCCAATTTATTGTGAATACATACAAAGATTTATGAAAATGTCTTGCTGAAACATTATTGATGATTGCACGCTTTGGTTAGTACCACGTGCCACTGGAAAGTGATGTAGAAGACACTTCAATGACATGGAAAATATTTTTGATTCGTTGTTGGTAAGTGAGGCCAGTACATGACCAGGTTTTAGTTCCCGATTTGTGCTTGTCTGTGTGTTTTGTACATTTGATAGGTTTCCTGTGTAATATTTTTGTAAGCAGAAAAAAATAGAAAATGCCCCGCCCAAGGAACCCATCCAGACACAGAATATACCCGAGGGAAGCGCTCTCCCCCGAGTCCGCTACTGAAGGGGAGCAGCTCGAATGGGTGGTGGGCTTGCCAGCTCCCAGAGTCCTACTTGCTGCTGTGAAGAGGCCGGTTCTGACAGGAAAGGAGGTCATTTGCGTTTACTGAGGATGGCCATGTGCCAGTCTATGGACTAGATGCTTCAGCCTTGTTTTATTTTCACACCGCCGCTGCCAGATGCATGGTGGGTACTTGCCACGGTCCCCCAGCCCGTAAACAGAGCCAGGTCCTGAGCAGGGGGCTCAGGCGGTGACACTTCAGGCTTCCGTCCCCAGGCTGCAGTGGTGATTCCTCTCGCTGTGATGCACACTGGTGACACAGCCTGGGGGGTGGGGTGGGGGGTTAATCCGCATGGCAACACACAGAAGAAAATTGGGATTTCTTTTTTTTTTTAAGTTTATTTATTTATTTTGAGAGAGCAGGGGAGGGGCAGACAGAGAGAGAGAGAGAGAGAACCCCAAGCGGGCTCCGTGCTGTCAGTGCAGAGCCTGATGTGTAGATCGAATCCACAAACAGATCATGACCTGAGCCCAAACCAAGAGTCGGCTGCTTCACTGACAGAGCCACCCAGGTGCCCTGAAAATTGGGATTTCTTATAATGAAGACATAAATGTTGACCAATGTATTTCCCTATTCGTATTTTAACCTACGGATTGCCCTGTGGGGCACCAGGCAGCAGGGGTGTTGGGGGGGGTATCGAGGATGAGGATCTAAGGAAACACTTCCTTGACTTTATCTGAATGATGTCTCAGTACAGCCCGACCGGATTACCAGCGATGTGGGCGCAGGGGGAGATGAGCCGAGTCATCCCGAAGGCTCTCTTTTTCTTTCGTGGTTTATTATAGAAAATTTCAAACACATACAAAAGGAGAGCAAATGGGTAAGACATTTCATGTCCTGCCACCCAGCTTCAGAAACGGTCCCCACGTGCCAATCTTATTTTATCCACACCCAGTCCACCATCCACGTCGCTCCCATCACACTGTTTTGAGGCCAACGGGGCGCTCTTCCACGTTGCAGGCTCCTTCCGCTGCCTTTATAATGACCACGTGTTCTAATCAACGCGATGGCAAAATACCATGCGTCCCTGGACGTGCTGCGTGCTTGTGCTGTGTTCATCCAGATTGGTGTCTGGAGTTTCGCTTCCTGACCACAGGCCTGCCGCACGCGTGTATGAGCTTGGATAGCTCAGGCGGGATTCTCTTGGACGCTGAGCCTTCTTTCCTTGTCTTTTCTTCAGAGCCCTTTGGTGACGCTTCATGAGCATCTGTGACTTGGGAGGCGTGTAAACCATGGAAAACGTGAACCAGGGAGGAGGTCAGGTTGGGGAGGCAAAACAACCCATTCATGTTACTGATTCCTTCTTCTTTTTTTTTTTTTTTAAATTTTTTAAATGTTTTTTAATTTATTTTTGGGAGACAGAGAGACAGAGCAAGCAGGGGAGGGTCAGAGAGAGAGGGAGACACAGAATCGGAAGCAGGC
Source organism: Helogale parvula (assembly GCA_004023845.1). NCBI lineage: Eukaryota > Metazoa > Chordata > Mammalia > Carnivora > Herpestidae > Helogale > Helogale parvula. Next base: position 30,470 of record PJEM01007021.1, on the reverse strand, counting down.
TCCAGGCTCTGAGCTGTCAGCACAGAGCCCGACGTGGGGCTCAAACCCACGAACTGAGATCATGACCTGAGCCGAAGTCGGATGCATAACCGACTGAGCCACCCAGGCGCCCCTGACTTCTTCTTACTTTGTCCAATATTCACTCATGCCTGCGTGCATCGACTGTGTGTAGCAATCACACTCCATTCCCTGTGTTCTTTCTTTTCCTTCCTCAGCCTAACTCCAGCTTTTCCCTGGAAACTTGAGGAACGGTGTGCCGCTTATGGAGTGGTCTCTCTGCCCAGGTAGAGGTGGAGCTCTGCAGTGGCATTTGTGGGTACGACCCATGGATTCGTTTCCTGGAGAAGATCCCAGAAGTGCAACCTCAACGTGGCACTTCCTTCCGTTCTCAGTTCAGATTCCTCCCTACTTGAACCTTTTCTGGTTCCGTGAGAGTCGGGGTGCGCCTCCTCCAACATTTCCTCTGCCCTCCTGACCTTCTTCAGAGGTGGATTTAGCTTCAGGGCCTGTTACTTAGCCACGCCCCTTCTAAGGCCTGTACCAAATTTTGCATTCATTTTATATTCTTTTCCTTAAAGGGCCTCCCCGTCCCAGCAACTGATAAGATTTAGGCCCCACAAAATCTGGATCGATCCCTCATGTGCCTTCAAGATAGCAATGATAGTATTTCCTGAGATTATTCATTTACACATGTTGGATTCCCAGCCTAGCCCAATGCCTATTATGCAGTAGTTGCTCAATAAATATATAATACACGTTTTCAGGAAGGGCATGTGCAGGTCCTTCTTTCTCACAGGGCATTTCGTAGTAATAGCATTTAAAATTCAAAGTGAGGCCGACAGGTCTACCGAACAGAAGCTGATTTGGTTCTCTAGGGAAAGATGCCTTCCCAGTGTGGTAGGCTGTCCTCTGTGCTTCCTGATCAACCCCAGTTTCACTTCTGTGGCTCCTGTCACAGGAAGCTGCCCTGGCCTCCCTGGGATAAGCGGGTTGTCCTGCAGACACTCAAAACTGACCACGGCCTTAACATCAGCATCTACTTGGGGTCACCCTTCACAAGGTACCTTTTGAAAAAATTAAAGATGACATTAAAATTTTTTTAAATGTTTATTTATTTTTAAGAGACAGAGAGAGACAGAGTGCTAGCAGGGGAGGGAGAGAGAGAGAAGGAGACAGAATCTGAAGCAGGCTCCAGGCTCTGAGCTGCCAGCACAGAGCTCGATGTGGGGCTCAAAGTCACGAAGCCCAAGATCATGACCTGAGCCGAAGTCGGATGCTTAACTGACTGAGCCACCCAGGAGTCCCTAAAGATGGCATTTTAATCAAAACAGTACATGCTTATTACAGAAAAACAGGAAACCATAGCAAGAGAAGAGAATAAATCCCAGAAGTCTGCCACGAATTTGGTGTACATCCTTTACCTCTGTATATGTATCTAGATCTACTTATTTTTAAAACCAATCATAATATACGCAACACGGTTAAATAATCAAGCAACTTTTTAAAACTTTTGATAAAGTTGATATATTAACCTCTGACAGAAAGTGTTAATGGGTGCCTGGGTGCCTCTGTCCCGTAAGCGTCTGACTTCAGCTCAGGTCATGATCTCGTGGTTCATAAGTTTGAGCCCTGCATGGGGCTTCATGCTGACAACACAGGAGGCTGCTTGGGATTCTCTCTCTCTCCCTCTCTCTCCTCCTCCCTCTCTATCAAAATAAATAAACTTTAAAAAAAGTGTCAAGTATCTTGTTCTAGTCCACACAGTACTAACGTTATTTATACTTAGGTAATATAAATAATATAAGCCATGTAAACATGTAATGTATTATTACATAGATGTAACCTACGTTACATGACGTAGTATATACGTAACATATGCACACAGATATACATGATGTGACATGTATATAGATTGCATTGTAAACTGTGCAACATAAAGAGTGCAATTGAGTCAGACTTTTAGTTATGAGGTGACGCCACTTCGTTTGCACAACGCCAGGGGGCACTACTCACATAGACTCTGATGGCCGCTGCAACTCTCCAAAGTGAACATTCAACGAAAACACAAGAAGATGGTTCGTCCGGTGTTCCAGCTCGGGAAGTGTCACCGGTGAGCGCTTTGAAGTTGAGAAAAGTTCATTTAGGATTGATTTTTAAGTTAAAACATTTCATTTCGTCTGGCTAAAAACCGGCGGGAACAGACAAGTTATTTGAAAACTGCTAGAGAGGGAAACGCTTCTCCCCTGGTTTGCCAGCTCCGGGACACCGTGGAACTTCCACGCCGGGACAGTCGCGGTGCCTGCTGGGAGTTGTAGTGCGGCCTCGCGTTCCGAGCGGCGGAACTGGGCCTCGCGAGACTCAGTTTCCCGGCAGGCCGCGCGCCAACGCCGGCGGCGGCGGCGGCGGGACGGGGACCGCCGCGCTGGCCACGGGAGAGTCACCCTGTCCGCGTCGGTTCCAGTCGTGACGATGGCTTCGTTCGTGACAGAGGTTCTGGCACACTCGGGGAGGCTGGAGAAGGAGGATCTGGGCACTCGAATCAGCCGCCTGACCCGGCGGGTGGAGGAGATCAAGGTGAAGGCCCGGCAGCCGGGGACCGACTGAAAAGGGACCCGGGTCCATTTGGGGGGGGGACCGGGAAAGGAGTGGGGGCCGAAGGGCAGGCAGAGTGGGAATGAGCAGAACCAGGTGGGGGGCTGAGCGGGAAGAGTGCGAAGTGGGAGGGCTGGAAGTGTTTGGATTGACGAGGGGGCTTCCGGGAGTGGGGGGAGCCCGGCAGGGGTTGGGGACCAGGGAGGGGCGGAGGCCTGAAGGGGAGGAGGACCCGGTGGCCGAGGAGTGGGGTTAGGTTGGGGAGGGCCCGGTGGGGCTGGGGGATTTGGAGGAAGACTGAGGACACCAGCAGGAGGGGTGGGACTGCAAACCCGTCGTGCCTAGCGAGGCAGCAAGTGAGAGGGACCGCAGTGCGGGCAGGACCCCCTCGGGATCCGGTGTATCTCCTCCACTCGCTCTCCTTTGTAGGAGCTGTTGATGGACAAGATCGCTTTGGGAGAACGGTGTCATTCCCCTCTATGAAATTTTTGTTGTTCAGATCTGTCTACGTGTTTATTAAACTCTGTTCTTCACCCCCAAGCTGTGAGGCTGTTCTGAGTGTTATAAAACGTGTAAAGAGCACTTTAGTGGACCCCGCTCTCTTGAGGTTGATACAGACACACAAAGCAGTAGGCAGCCATTCACGGTTTCACCGGGCATTGCTGCCCTTCCCTCTCCAGTATTTACCCACATCTCTGTTGGACTCATTTAAAGTTCCATGAGCCCATGTTAGGTCTGGATTCAAGGGAGCAAGTTGGGCACCCTATCACAAAGGCACGAGAAGTAGGTCTTCCTCACAACCCTTGATTTCATGAAAATGGTTTCCTGAATTCAGTAAGTATTCATGTTACTGGCATCTCTTCTTTTACATGGCGTTAGGGTTTTCCACCACTTTTTATATGGTGGAAAGACTATTCATTAAGGGTTTTCCACCACTTTTTATATGGTGGAAAGACTATCATTAAGCTGCCTTAGCTCGGCACTCAAGGCTCCTGCCGTTCTGGATCCGTCCTTTCCCTAGGTTTCCTTTACTGGCTGGAGTCTTGAGCTAACTGACAATTACTTTCTGTGCTCCAAGCGGACCCAGTGTTTTTCCTGGCTCCCAGATTTTGTTTATGTTGTTACTTCTCCACCTTTGCCCATAGTATTTCCACCCATTTTTCATGTTCACTCTCCAACGTAGTTTCCTGCATGAAAAATATCCTTATTTTACTCCAGCAGCAGTGACCTTTTTCTCATTTGTGTTTTCCGGAGGACATTAACTCTGTTCTTTAATTACATTTTTCTGTTTTGGTTACGGAAGTGTATAGTATCTTTCCTACTTAAAAGCAGGCATAACTTACCCCGATATCTTCCAAAGCATTCCGTGCAAAGGATTCAGGGATTTGTCGATTGATGAAACTCAAATTAAATTCGACTTTTAAGATCAGGCCTTAAAGTTTTATAAGCAAGAAGATAGAAATTCATAAATTGAAGCCTGCAGATTATGTATTTAATTTTCCCTTTGCTTTTCTGTTAGTTTTATGATTAACGTTGGTGGCTGGAGTCGGAGCTCATCTAGTTCAATATGAAAACTTCTGGCTCCCCCTTTTCCAGCATTTGTACGGCTTTTGGGCCCTGGTAGAATTTGGTGATTGTTGTCTTCTTGGACCTAATAATGTTATAGGCTCCTTAAGGGTGAGAGAAATGTGTTTTCCAAAGAAACCCATTGGCTCAGAGGAAGAGTGAAGGCATGTGGGTACCTGGCAAGAAGGTTCCAACATGGAAGACGGGCTGTCTGTTTTTAATAGACTTCTCTACTCGTCTCACTGTAACTCTTCTGTCTTCCTTTATAGGGTGAGGTGTGCACGCTGATCAGCAAGAAGTACAGTGAGTTCCTGCCCAGCATGCAGAGCGCACAGGACCTGGTTACCCAAGTGGATAAGCTGTCTGAGGACATTGACCAGCTGAAGTCCAGGATAGAGAGTGAGGCAAGGATGGGTTGTTATATTCGTTAGGTTTGCGGGCTGGTGGGTCAGCGTCCCGGTTCCTGAGACACTCAGTTCTGTGGAGAAGTTTCCAAGACCTCACTTTCCTTATTGGTAGGTGGAAGTTGCCTTAGATCATTTTAGGGTAACTGCCAATTTTAAAATAGAAGTATTTTCCAAAACGATAATTTTAAAGTTTTTCATCGTAAATTTTTTAAGGATGTTTTTATTTACTTTTGAGAGAGAGAGAGAGACAACATAAGCAGAAGAAGGTCAGAGAGAGAGGGAGACACAGAGTCGGAAGACAGGATCCAGGCTCTGTGCTGACAGCTCAGACTCGAACCCAGGGACCGTGAGATCGATCATGCTGATTAGGGGTTTTAAGCATAACCTTGTTCCTCTACAACTCTGTCACAGTTCCAGTAATCGTTTCTTTAAAAAAACATTTTTTTTTTTTTACATTTACTTATTTTTTGAGAGATAGAGAGAGACAGCATGAGCAGGGAGGGTCAGAGAGAGTAGGCGACACAGAATCCGAAGCAGGCTCCAGGCTCTGAGCAAGCATTCAGCACAGAGCCTGACGCGGGGCTCGAACCCACCAACTGTGAGATCATGACCTGAGCCGAAGTCGGATGCCTCACTGACTGAGCCACCCAGGCGCCCCTCAAATAATAGTTTCAAGGTGTATTATAATTAGTTGATTGTTTAATCAGCGCTGTTAGCGATGCAGTGTCTGGAACAAGAGAGTCACGGACTGTCTGTACCTTTTGTTGGCCAGATTGTGGTTGGGGGAATTTATTCAGTTCTGGTTGTTGCATTTGAAAGGTGCCTGGTCTGAATGAGAAGGTCCCTGCTTAAACATATCATCAGAAGGACAGTGAAAGAAACTAAGGGGGTTTGCTTAGCCTTAGTAAGATGCACATTTATGGCTGGAGAAGCAGAAATCGGTTGACTAGGTAGATATTAATAGAGGTCTCTTTAGTCATTTGGTATATTTATTGCGCCATCTGCAAGGTGTGAAATAGCTGCTGAACAAGACAGTTTTTAGTTTGACAGTGCAAATCGCACGCCTAATGTAGATGACTGAAGTAGCAGGACACACGCTAAGTAGAAGTAATTCAGTTAGAGAGGGAAATACAGCCCGGCTTCGCTTCTTGTGGGAAGTAGTGTCAGGCCCGAACCTGCAGCGCTTGGTGGTGAGACAAAGGGGAAGAAGGAGTGTTGGAGGCGGACAAAGGAGACAGCGTTGCAGAAGCATGGATGTAATGGAGAGGTGTCGCTTTGGGAGCGCTGTGGCGATTCCACACGGCTCACGTCTAGAGAGCGTGGAGGGAAGGGACCCAAGACGAGAAGGGAAAGGTAAGCAAGGGCCTTGCGTAGCAGGGTAAGCGGTGTGGACGTTACCTTGATGGCACCGTGGAAGCCGTGGAGGATTTTCAGCAGAGTAGCGACATCGGATTTGAATTTTCGGAATCCCATTCTGCCTGCAGTTTGAAGAAAGGACTTGAGGAAAATGGGACGGAGAAATGAGAAGGCTGTTAGAGCGTTAGGAGGCAGTGAGACTAATCCGGGAGAAAGATCAGCGGCAGCGACCGCGGAGAAGAGGTTGATGACTCCTGGTGACATTTAGACAGGGCGTTTGGGCTGTGACGTGAGGAGTGAAAGAGGGAGGCGTCAAGGGTAGTGGAGAACCAGGTCATCCATGTGCCCTTCGCGGCAGTAAGGGTCTAGAGATGGAGCGGATTTCGTGGGCAGCCTGTGGAGCATCCAACGGACCGTATTCGGACGAAAGCTAGACTTGGAGAGGAATCGAAGAGACGGACAGACCTCGAAATGCAGTGGCTCAGATGGCTCTTTAATTGTATTGTTTAGGCAGTACAGCCAAGAACTGCGAGGGGGGCTCAGATTTTAACCTACCTGCACATTTTCATGGACGCCGTCGGCAGACCTGAGGCTCCCTGGGTGGGAGGTGAAGGATAGCGTGGTGCCCAGAGCAGCGGGCCGGTCGAGCACTTTGCACAGAGGTTAGACGGCACGGAGGAGGCACGTGTGTGCTCCTGACTCAGCCCGGACGTGGTGCACGTCGCGTCTGCTTCCGTTTCCTCGGTGAGGCCTCGCACACGTGGTCGCGCTCCACAGCGAGAAGCTAGAAGGTGACGTCTCTTTGGGTAGCCACGTGCTCTTGCTGTGGCCGAGCCGGGAAAGTGGACTCTAGGCGACGGTGTGCACGTCACCCGTCCAGGAACATGTCTGGAGGTGAGGAAAGTGCCGTGGACTTGAGGTCGGTGTCCTTAGCCATTGAAGCCACGGAAGGGCTGAGGTCGCCCAGAGAGAGTAGCGAGTGCCGTTTCTCAACCTCAGCCCAGCTGGTATTGGGGCTGGCTCGTTCTTTGTTTTGGCCGGCCGTCCTGGGCATTGCGGGGTGGCCGGCAGTATCCCCGGCCTCTACTCGCCAGATGCCAGTAGAACTCCCTCAACTGTGACAACCCAAAGTGTGTCCTGACATTGTCAAATGTCCCTGAACGGGAGTGGGGGGAAAAAGAAGATGATTTTTTGAGGAAGAGGGCCCGGGAGAGAGGACTGTCAGTATGTGTGGAGGTGTCAGAGGGAAGACGAAGCTCCCCAAAGAAAATGGGTGGCCTGAGAACCCGAGGCAAGGCTGTGGGGAGTAATTCCAGGAATTAAGGGAAACAAGTAACTGCACGGACAGACAGTGGAACACTGGCGATGCGTGCCTTGGGTTTAGCAACAAGGAGCCGACTGGTGTTTGGGGCACTGTTCTGGAATAGTTTCAACGGAAGCCAGATCTCAGCGAGTTACAGATTGAAGGTGAGGTGAGGAAGGAGAGGCCGTGAGGACGGCTCCCTCCTGAAAGAAGCTTGGTTTGTGAGAGGGAGGAGACGAGAAGGCAGCTGCTGAGAAATACAGGTGGTGGCCGAGGCGGGGACACGTTTTCTCAAAGCTGGAGGGAACGTCAGCGTGTTTCAGCCGGAAGCAAGGCGGCTTGCTCTCGTGGGCATTAGTCAATCTGTGTATATTTCGTAAATGAAGACTGAACGGGGAAGAGGTAAAGGGACAGAAGGGAGGAAATGATCGATAAAGCGAAGTCCCTGACAAGGCAGGACGGGGTGGGAGGTGGATTCCGATTCAACATAAAGTCCTTCTAATAGAGCCGGCGGCCGTGGCGTGGGCGGTCACTCGGCAGCAGGGACACCCCTCCAGTCACCAGGCGGGAGAGCTCTCCCAGGGAAACCGCTGCTTACCGGGAGCAGTGACAGTGACCTGGGCGCCTTACGCTGCTGGGAACGGGTGTTGCTGCGAAGGATCACGGTTAGGACTGAGCGGGCCCCTTAAGGTCTCTTCCTAACACGTTCTGTGACTTGGCTTTTATTCCCTCTTAACCAGCATTTAAGTTTCAACAGGAATCATGCTCCCCCAGGAAAGCTTATTGATTAGCTACAACCGTTGTATTTCTTAGATACCGTGTAGCCTAAAGGTGCTTCTCTTTGATGTGGGTTAGGTCCGCCGGGATCTCCACGTGTCAACCGCTGAGTTCACAGATTTGAAGCAACAGTTGGAAAGAGACGCGGTGGTTCTGAATTTGCTTAAACAGCTGCAACAGGTCAGTGACCCTCAACTCAAACCTTTGTGTTCCGGGGGTGAGAAAGTGACTTCTTGTCAGTTGGTCTCCTTGTTAAATGCGTATCCCCTGGTTCTCAGGTATTTTTTCATATTTTAAAAACAAAAGCAGACAGGCTTGAAATAGTAGGAGCTATAAAACGAAATCGCTAATAACCAGGCTTATCCTTTCAGTTTTCTTCTGCTATCGAAGACTATGGCTGCGCGTTGGCGGAGAAGAAGTACGTCGCTGCCGCTCAGCGTCTGGAGGAGGTAGTGGGCAGTCACACGCCGTCCCCGCAGTTTAAGCAGTTAGCACCCTTCTTGTGTTCCGTCCGTTCCTTATCGTCCTACAAATATATTCTAGTTGCCCTGAGTCCAGATGGAATGTCTAACGATCATTCCGTTTCCCTGCCAGGCCCAGAAATGCTTGAAGTCACTAAAATCCAAGAAGTGGTTGGATTTAAAAATGTTGAAAGCTCTCAGCACGGAGCTCACGGTACAGAAGCAGAACATCCTCTACCGCCTTGGAGAAGAGTGGCAGAAGCTGGTTGTCTGGAAGTTCCCGCCATCGAAAGGTGCTGCTGGCGACAGCCGACTGCTTTGCTTCATCCGCCTCAACCGGCGTGGCCTCTGCGGGCCTCCTCCCTGCTTTATGTCGGTGGACGAGGGGGTTTCGTTCGCCGGTGTCCTGATCGGCACCGGATTCTCTTACCCGGCAGACTGCTTGCTAGGACCCACTCCCCCAGCAACACTTTACCTCCCGTGCCTCCCTCTCTCTGTCCCCATCACGAGGAAGGCGCCCGGAAGACGGGGCGGGTGGCGTTCCGTGATGGCGGTATGGTAGAGGACGTCCCCGAGGTTTGAGGCCTCGCAGGGTTTCCCCTGCGTTGTAGGTACACCCGTTCCCCGCAGCCCTGCGCCCACAGCTTACCGCGGCTGGGGAGCTTCGAAAGGCTGTTCCACCATTTTCTCTCTTGCTGAGGAAAGAAGACGGGGTCAGTGGCACAGGGGTTTGGCTCAATTTTTTCCGGTCATTGGGGAAAAAATAGTGGGCAAAATCATGAGATAGGGGTGCTTTGTAAGGTGAAGGGATAGGACTGCTCTGGCCCTGGCTTTGATTCGTGCCGTTTGGCTCTCAGCCTCCCTGCGCACGCCTAGCCGCGCTCCGGGCTGGAAGTCTTGTTTACACAGAGTGAGACCTCCGAGAGGAGGTGTGAAGGACGTGCCATCAGAGCCAGTGTACTTTTCTAGTATCGAATCTGGAAAATTTTAGTTTGTTTCAGGGGAAACCTCCCAGGCCCTCCCACCCCCGTCCCACATCCACGTGGGGCTCTGAGTTCATTATATACGTATGTGTGTACATAGACACACACATACACGCAAACATACACGTACGTGTTTCGTACAAACAAAATATTTCATATTTTGAAGGAAGTAATCTAGAAGATTTGGGGTTCTGTTTCTGAGCAGACTGTAAAAATAAGAGAAGATAGCAGGCGTGTTAATTCTTCATTAGAAGAAGACGTTCTTGTTAAATGTGTTAGGCTGTTCTCCGTACTCGATGAGAAAGAGCATTAAAGAGGAGATCTTACGCGACCAGGACCTCGCTTTTCATCCCTTATCTTCATTCAATTCATATTCAATAAGCATTGATTAAGCACATCATTTTGCTTTTGCACTTAGTTTGAATATACCAAAAACAGTCATTTCCTATTTTAAAGTGATGCCAAGGACATGTCTGTCATAATTAAAATTTGGTCCCAGGGGCGCCTTGGTGGCTCAGTGAGTTAAGCATACGACTTCAGCTCAGGTCATGATCTCACAGTTCACGAGTTCGAACCCCGCATCAGGCTCTGTGCTGACATGGAGCCTGGAGCCTGCTTCCGATTCTGTGTGTCCCTCCCTCTCTCTGCCCCTCCCCTGCTCGTGCTCTGTCTCTCGCTCAAAAATAAACATTAAAAAACAAAATGAAATTTGGTTACATTAGAAGTGTATTGTAATAAAAGCACATCTTGAGGGATCCCAGTAGAGAGTGAGCCCCGAGGAATAGAAGTGGGAGCGTCTTGTGTTGCTGAGCCGGCTGTTGTCTTCCCCCTTTCGCTTAGACGCCGGCACCGTGGAGTCTTGCCTACAAACAGAACTTCATTTATGCATCGGACAGTCTCAGAAAGAAGAGAAGACCCCTGGGCCACCAATCAGTTCGGTGCTCTTGGCATTCTCTGCTCTTGGGGAGCTGCAGATGAAGCTCAAGTCATTTGGTGAGGCATGCGACTTAGTTTCGTTTCCATGAACCCTCAGAAGGCTTAGTGTCCAAGGAGTGGCAGAGAAGTCTGTAAAATACTCTCTAGATAATACTGATGGTGGATCTAGGGTTGGCCTCGTGAGTCTTCAAATGGAATGCTCACAAATGTTACCCTTGTCCTTAAAGGCTTGGCTCCTTTCTTGTCTTTCCTTTTTTCAAACTAGCTACTGCCCTTTAGTTTACTGGACTTTTTGAATAAATAAAAACCTGTAGACAGTCTGGGAACCCTGGGCGATAAAACCCGCAGCACATAATGAGTGGTGTGTGATGTCCCATTCTCTGTATTTTTATTGTCAGGTTCAAAGATCTTTTTCTGGTGGTGTGGCATGCTTGCTCTTTAAAAGTTCCTTCCAGTGATTTCTGATGAATGTTCATAAAATTTTTCAGGCCAGACGCTGCTGAAGTACATCCTGAGGCCGCTGGCGTCTTGCCCGTCCCTTGATGCTGTGGTAGAAAGCCAGCCTAATGTCATCGTTATTCGTTTCGAGTCCGTAATGACTGACTTGGAACATCCGTCACCTTCTGAAGTTTTTGCAAAGATCAGACTGGTGCTGGAAGTGCTCCGGAAACACCTTCTAGGTACGTGCCCCCAAGGCAGTGCGCTCGGGTTTTTACATTTGGGAAAAGTCGGAATGGTTTTTAAAAGTAGGTATTATCTTAAGGTAGGCAAACATGCCCCCACGCGGGATTGTATTGGAGGACTGAGGGTAAGTACATTATGCCACCGAGTAAAGTTACTACCTTCTTACTTCCTGTTCTGCTTCACGGCCGTTTTCCTCCCCGTGTGGAAAGTAGGGTCACCAGGGGCTCCCCAGATTCTGTACTTGTAATCGTTACTTAAATTCTGGGACAGACTTCTCTCCCTAGACTTGTGACATCACATTTTGGGACTCTTGCTTTAGTTATGGGCGGAGCAGAGATGAACCAAGTACTGCACGTATTTCAGTGGGAAAATCCCGTTCATCGGATAGACACAAACCAGCTTTAACATGAGAAATAAACTACATCCATCTCACGCGGTTGGGTAGGTCTTTATATATTGATGATCGAGAGAGCCAGTTTCTGGATTGCCCTGAACAATTATTTTTAGTTGTCGTACTTTTAAAAATAAGATGTTCTTCTGGTGCATTAATACAAAAATTAATTAATGTTTGGCTTACCTTATTTATGCTTTTGTCAGTTGTCTTGCTGAATAGTCAGACAATCTTGATGTGGACAAAATAAAAAAATTGCTGGTGTTGTTTGCACGCCTTCCTGGCAGTCCTTTTTTTATGTAACATAATTTCTATGTAAAGCAAGGAAGGAATTGGTTCCAGTTTTAACGGTAGCAGAGAAGAAGAAGAAGTCTCAAGACTTGGATAGCAGACGCCAGCCTCGGGAGTTAGTTCTCTAGCTCCTTCACGCAGGGAAATAATACACAGCAATAAGCAGGGCTGTAAACTAAGTACCCTAGGCTTGGGAAGCACCAGAGATCTCTGATGCACGAGATCTCTAACACTCCCATCCGTGTGTCACGAACCCAGCCTGAGCGCCGGTCGTGAGAGCGAGGTCACCTCCTCTTGATGCATTTGGTTCTGTCTCCGGGCAGCTCTTGAGTTTTATGGAGTTTTTTGTTTATTTTTTAAAAATCACATCTGCTGTATCTAAAGTAACTATTACTGGCAAAACCTCCATTTTGCAAATTAAATCTTTAAGGTAGTTGTTTAAAAAATTCGTTCAAAATACATGACTCTGTAATGTCTGCTTCATCGATGCCGTTTCTGCCGTGTGGCATTCATTGTATGGAACACGTCTAACTCTTCCCACACGTGATGGGCTTCTGAGTTCTTTACGGAAGCTGTTATTTCCCCGCATCTTAAATATAAACCTCCTTAGGTTTTTGTTGAATGACATAGTTATAAGTTCTTATTTTCACTGCTCTTCTGTGAATATATCCCGTCTCTTCTGTGGTCTTGTTAAAGTCTGGTATTCAAAACAGAGCAAAGTATCGTAGGTATAGCGTGAACCGCTTCAGACTAGTTTGCGAGCATTCATGCTCTGTGTCTCAGTGCCGTGCTTCTGTGAATATAGCCAAAGGCTTTTTCTTTTTTTAAGTTTTTAAATTTTTATTTAAATTCTAGTTAGATAACATACAGTGCAATATTGGTTTCAGGAGTAGAAGTCAGTGACTCATCACTTACGTACAACACCCTGTGTTCATCCTCACAAGTGCCCTCCTCGGTGCCTGTCCCCTGTCTAGCCCATCCCCCACCCACCTCCCTCCATCAACCCTCAGATTGTTCTCTACCTTCAAGAGTCTCTTATGGTTCGTTTCCCTTCTCTTCACACCCTGCTGTGTATTCATCTGTTTTGTTTCTTAAATTCCACATACGAGTGAAATCATGTATTTGTCTTTCTCGGACTTGTTTCACTTAGCATAGTACCTCCAGTTCCATCCATATTGTTGCACATCGCAAGAGTTCATTCTTCTTGATGGCTGAGCAGTGTTCCAGCGTATGTATATACCACATCTCTATCCATTCAGCAGTGGGTGGACGTCTGGGCTCTCTCCCTGCTCTGGCTATTGCTGATAATGCTCCTGTAAACATCAGGTGTATGTGTCCCTTCTGCATTTCTGTCTCCTTGGGCTAAACACCTGGTAATGCAATTGCTGGGTCGTAGGGTAGTTCTGTTTTTTACTTTTTGAGGAACCTCCGCACTCTTTTCCAGACCAGCCGCCCCAGTCTGCATTCCCACCAACAGTGCAAGAGGGTCCTCTTTTTCTGCATCTCCTTGCCAACATCTGTTTCCTGAGTTGTTAATGTTCGCCATCCAGACAGATGTGGGGTGGCATCTCATCGTGGTTTTAATTTGTATTTCCCTGATGATGAGTGATGTTTAGCATCTTTTCATGTGTCGGTTGGCAATCTGGATGTCCTCTCTGGAAAAGTATCTGTTCATGTGTTCTGCCCCTTTTTTCACTGATTATTTTTTGGGTGTTGATTTTATAAGTTCTTTAAGATTTTGGATACTAACCCTTTATCAGATATGTGATTTGCAAATATCCTCTCCCATTCTGTCAGTTGCCTTCCAGTTTTGCTGATTGTTTCCTCCGCTGTGCAGGAGCTTTTTATCGACGAGGTCCCTGTAGTTCATGTTTGCTGTTTCCCTTGCCTCCAGAAACATGTCTAGTAAGAAGTTGCTGCAGCTGAGTTCAGAGAGTTCTTGCTTTTTTCTTCTCTAGAATTTTGAGGGTTTCTGATTTTTTTTTTTTTACCGGTGACAGGTTTTTTTCCCCCCTATCTTATATTTAGGTTTTTTCATCTATTTTGAGTTTATTTTTGTGTCTGGTGCAAGAAAGTGGTCCAGGTTCATTCTTCTGCGTGTTGCTGTCCAGTTTTCCCAGCACATTTGCTGAGGCGACTGTCTTTTTCCCCATGGATATTCTTGGATATGCTTTATCGAAGATTAGTTGGCTATACTTTTGTGGGTCTGTAGGCACTGAACGGGTCTCAAGGCTCCGAGGTGATGTGTCCACTTTCTTTTAAGGGTCTTACCCCCTAAGGTCTTCCTTGATGAAGCAGAACCAGGTTAAAAATTGCTGGCCTCTTTTATGGTTCCTCTTCTCTCTACATTGGTCCCTGATTCTTCACTACTATTTAATGAATTAGTATATTTTAAATATAACCCCATTAAAATGTGTTGGAAAAAACGTTAGAGAGGTATTGAGGTCTTCTGTTTGCCAGGCTAGATATTACGCTGTAACATAAGGTGCTTACTGACATTTTACTTAGGACAAACACGCAGGGCCTAGGCAGAGGTGACAGAGGAACGTTTGTTCATTATTAAAGCACCGGGATCTTGTTCTAAATGAGTTTCAACTCGATATGCAGAACTTGTGAGTGCGTGTCGCGTGTCGGATCAGTGGCTTAGCAGCAGACGGTCACTGGATGAGGTAGAGGGCTGCGTCCGTCGTTGCCGTGGGGTTCAGGCGGTGACGCGGTGCCGATGGCTCGGCTGAGCAACGAACGTGGAGTAGTACCTGTGTGTGCGCGCGTTGTCCCGCGCAGGCGGCGGGGTGGCTGTGGGACTGTCTGTGCTCTTTTCTTCCCGTCACCCTAAAGTGGAAGCATTCTAGAAACTAGGGAACTTGAAAACAGTCTGGACTGTGAACGGCTTCTCGTTTAAAACTGTGTCTTTTGATTCAGATTTACCTCTTGATACTGACCTAGAAGATGAAAAACCCTCTGAGATCGTTTTGGCTGAGCTGCTCGGTGACATGATCTGGGAGGACTTGTCCGAGTGCCTCATTAAAAACTGTCTGGTCTATTCCATCCCGACCAATAGCAGCAAGCTAGAGCAGTACGAAGAGGTGAGTGCGGACACGCCACACAGGCTGTCAGAGACTGTAGGTGCCTTTCGGTGTCTCACGTGTTTCCTTGGAGACCTTTTGCTGTTTAGAGACATCTTTAAGGAAATGATTCATAGGAAGTGGAAGCAGATTTTCCTATTACTTCATTTCTCTCCGGGCTTTCTACCTTTTGATTGGGAAGGTGGTTTTCTTTTTAAGCGTATTTTCTTTAGTTAGATGCTTTTGAAGAACAGTCCTTCTTGGATACTTGTGTCAACTGTGGTGCCTACTGTGTGGCACTGTGCTTTTTTGCTTCTTTTTATTGTTTCCAGAAACACTAAAATAAATGTATTTATCTTAGAGATCTTTGCTCTTTGACTAGGTAGAGTCAGAAATTTGTACTGAAGGTACCGTTCATAGTGAATTTAAGGCTGGAAAGTATATACTGGATGTATTCCTGCTGACTGCTGGTCTGTTCCAAAACTTTAGTGACCAGCCGGCCCTTGTTAATTTTTGTATGTTGGACTTGAAGTTTTCATATTGGAATGGAATATGTGTATGTAATTCCTCTTTTCCCCGTGTCTCTCTGTCTCAGATCATACAGTCCACTGAAGAATTTGAAAATGCCCTGAAGGAGATGAGGTTTTTAAAAGGAGATACCACGGATTTGCTGAAATATGCCCGTAACATCAACTCTCATTTTGCTAACAAGAAATGCCAGGATGTGATCGTGGCGGCCAGAAACCTCATGACCTCCGAGATTCACAACACCGTGAAGGTACTGGGCCATCGTGTGTTACGTTGCGTTTAGGAAGCCGCTCCTGTTTGGGAGGAGTTTGGCCGCGCGGACGAGGGCACGGGTGCCGAGTTCCCCGGGGGAAGTCGCTCACCTTCTAACACCGGTTCTCTCCTTGTCCACGCCGCCCTGCGCTCTGCCCCTTTCACGAGTACCGCGGGGCCCAGAGAAGGGAGTGCACCCGAGAGCGGTGTCTACACTGCACAGCCTGTGTGGATTAATCACTCCTGTTGAAATGAGACCGTATATCAACCTATGTAGATTTTTTCTCAGCTTTATTACTTGAGTTTTTAGGACACAGTTTGTGACACATGTGATTGGGCTTCATTGCCCTGCTGTGAGCACGTTGGCTTCATCCTTGAGGCAACGAGAGGCACGGGTTTTGAAGTCAAAAAAAACAAAAAACAAAAAAGATAGAATCTCTCTAGGATATCAACAATTATCCGCAGTCAGTGGGCTCTTTAACTGGCATTAAGGGTAGTTTACCTCTTTGACCTTAGATAATTCTGTGTAGTTTCTTTTCTGGGTTTTTTTTTTTCGTATTTTACACGTAAGAAATAATATTTGGTGATTGTAGGTTATTACTTAGATTAAAGTAAAACATAAATCGGAGTAGTCCCTTAAAAGAAAATTCCTCAGCTGGTTTCCTCCTGTCACGGTGACAGGGACTAGGCTCTTCCTCCCTCTGTCCCTCCTCTTACCACGACCTCCTTTGCCCTGGGGGGAGCCTGCTACTGTGTCCCCTCAGCAGGACAGCTAATTAGCCATTTGACGCGCACAGTCTTTAACACACTGAGGTGTTTGGGTTGTTAAGGGACTGTGGTTCGCTCCATGCCAGGGGCTGTTCTGTGGGATCTTACTTATTTATTTTTTTACATAAATATCACCTGATGATGTAACTCTTCTTCTGCACAAAGGCAGTGGCTTCGGTCTCTTGCAGAAGGAGACCTGGCAGCCTTACAGCCGCCCCGTGGTCACACAGGGTCTGCGCCCCACCCGGACCCCGTCTCCTGTTACCTGTTCAATCACCGCGGCGCACGCCCGACTCCTCGCTGCGCCCACTTGGTGGCAGAGCCCTCCGATCTCTTGCTGCCTCTGCTGGGGACATGCTTTAAATTTCTCTCTCTCTCTTTTTGAATGGTTATTTATTTTTGAGAGAAAGAGACAGAGAGCCGGGGGGGAGCAGAGAGGGAGACTCAGAATCTGAAGCAGGCTCCAGGCTTTGAGCTCCCAGCCTGATGCAGGGCTCGAACCCACGAACCACAAGATCATGACCTGAGCTAAAGTAACCGACGGAGCCCCCCAGGTGCCCCTGGGAGCATTGTTACCACAGACACCTACGCGACTTGTTGCCTTTCTTGGCAACTCTGAATTAAAACTGTGACCTCGTCCTGTTCCTGCACCCTTTCCTGGCTCTATTTTCCTTTTATCTCTTATTATCAACAAACATTCCGTATAAATTATTTATTGTTTTTTTCTCTCTAGAAAATTAGCCCCATGTGGACTTTTTCTTCTTTCCCTCCCCGCTGTTTTGACCACTCTGTGTCTCCACCACCGACGTCCAGCACCTGGCGCTGTGTGCTTAGTGCTCAGTAAATATTTGGGAACTGAGTTAATGTATGTCCCACTCTCCTGTCTCCTAACTCCCTGATATAATTAGGATTGTTACTGGATTGTCTGTGACTCCGGGCTCTTTTGTAGGCTGCTTAGTACTGTCCCTGGCCTCTGCCCACGAGATGCCACTAGCCCGCCTCCCAGATGCGACTCCAAAAATGCCCTCAGATGTTGCCGGATGTTCCCCATGGGGCAGAATTGTCCCTACCCGTGACCCGCTGCTCTAGACCCCATCCCGAGTCTTTGCCGGGCCATCTCGGCCACGGGATTAGATCCAAACTGCCCGGCTTTAGGAAGGTCCTCTTCCTCTTTCCATAAACCTTTTTCAGCTTCATTGCCTCTCACGGCCTTCCTCTAATTTGCCTCTAAACGGCTGCTGCCGTGTGCTCACCGTCTTCCCCCAGATGCGTTTGGTTGTTGACGTTGGTTCTGTTGGAACGTTTTTACCCGACCGATACCAGCTTAGAGCTTCCATCCTTCCCTCTGGGGTTCCCTCGGTCTCTTTAAGAAGTCACCTTTTTATGAGTCGTGTGTATATTGGGCCCATTATTTTCCAGACAAACATCAGCGTGTTATAAATTTGACTGCCAGTTCCCTGGTGTTTGTATTCTCATTTAACCTTCGTTCTCGCCCTCTGAGGTAGATATTATGTACCATTTTATAGACCAGGAAGGCAGATTTGCTGTTGGAACATTCGTCTGAGACTCGGAGCTTCTCCCGTGCGCAGTGCCGGGGGCCTCGTTACTGTTTGGCCCCGTGGTGTCCTTGGGGAGCAAGGTTTGGTGACCATTATTGTAGTATTATTCCTTCATTTTACAATGAGAAAATTGAGGTCTCAAGAGGTTAAATGACTTTGTTAAAAGTTAGGGTAAAAAATATTACAGATGCTTCCAGACTAGCAACCTAGTGTTCTTTCATTTAGTCTTGATGAGACTAGGAATTTTCATTCTGTGTAAATGTCAGGGAAGCTGTTTCGGTTTTGGTTTGAAGCTTTGTTTTGTTTTGTGTAGCAGAGGCTGTGCTGGCCCGAATGGGTTACTTCTTAGACTAACCAAGCACATGTTCTCAGTGGGAAATAATTTAAGACAACAGAACACAGAAATATAAGGGTCTGCAATAATCTAATAGTTTAGTCTGGAAAAGATGATTTTTTAAAAAATATATTTTATTTTTGGGAGAGAGTGAGAGTGAGGGAGGGGTGGGGGGTGCACAGAAGATCCAAAGCAGGCTCTGTGCTGACAGCAGCGAGCCCGAGGCGGGGCTTGGACTCACGAACTGTGAAATCGTGACCTGAGCCAGGTCGGATGTTTAACTGACTGAACCGCCCTGGTGCCTCTGAGAAAGAGGATCTTTGAAGGTCCTTCATTTACCTGGATGAAATCTTGGGCCAGTTTCTGAGCTTTGCTCTTTCCACCAAGTTTAAGAATACACAGAAGAAATGGAAGAATTGCACGGGAAAGGAGACTATTTCTTGTGACATGCCCTCACCCAAGACTGAGCGGTCATCAAACGCTGCTGTGTTAACTCAAGTCCTTTGATGACGGTAGAGCCACAACTTTACTACTATTTTTTAAATGTCTATTTATTCTGAGAGCGAGCGCGTGCACAAGCAGGGGAGGGGCAGAGAGAAAGAGAGGGGGGAGAGAAGCTCAAGCAGCCTCTGAACTGTCAGCGTGGAGCCCGACGCGGGCCTGGGTCCCACAGACCCTGAGACCGTTCCTGAGTGGGGACCAAGAGTCGGACGCTGAGGCGCCCAGGCGCCCGCCTTCATCATCGCGCCGGCAGCCCCGTCACCCCCTCTGATGCTTTCCTTTGAGTTGTTCTGAGGAAGGTGCTTTTTCTGTTTTCTGTTTCAATCTTAGATTACTCCTGACTCCAGGATAAGCGTGCCAGACTTACCCAGTCCCCAGAAGGATGACACGTCGGATGTACAGAAAGTGTCCACCACTCAGTACAACGAGGTGGTGAATTTAGAGCCTGAGCATTCGTTGGACCAACATTCCTTTTCTTTGCCCACGTGCCGCATCAGCGAGTCTGTGAGGCGGTTGATGGAACTCGCCTATCAGACTTTACTGGAGGCCACAACCAGCAGTGATCAGTGGTAAGAGTCCGAACATGGCCGTGACCTGCTTAAATGCATATCTGCACCAGGCATTTGTTAAGAAAATTAGCTGGGGTTCTTTAGGTGTTCTTTATATCCTCCTTTGGCAACATAAATTTAGGAGTGACTGTTTTGTCACACGGCCTTCGCGTGGCCGTCACCTGAATGAAGTATACTAGGCCGGGAGTTAGGGCTGCAAGCCAGTGTCTCCTAAGTTTTTGGAAAACACAGAACCCTAAACGATAGTTTGTGTATCGCGTGTCTGTACTCATTCCTTCCTCTAAAAGAAACAGTTTTAAACGGGACATACAGAAGCACAACTGCATGACGACTCACTTCTCCAGGACCAGACCCTGAATAGCACCGCGCGGAGCAGACACAAATGACAGATTCCGTCGGGTTATCATAGCGATCGAGTAGTAGTGACACTGGGTGTCGTAACCGCGACGCGTTTTTCTAGGTCTTTGTGGAACTCCTTGGTATTCAAGGGACATAGTTGAAGATATTCTTACGTGGAAGTAAGCTGTACAGACCGTAATGTTTGCTCAAGTGCATTTTAATAATAATCTTTAGGTATTCTCAGGCCAGACTTAAAGGGCAAAAAAAATTTGAGGTTAGAGTCTGTCCTAGAAATGTTGATTCGTCTCCTTGCGTTGGAGTAAGAAGGAGAAAAGGTGAAAGCTGACAGTCAGAGCGACTCTGAAGGAACCAAGCGAATGCCTTTACGGACTCCTTGCCCTTTGCAGAGTGCGTCACTGCGCAGGTGACATTTGCTCGGGGCTTAGCTCCATTTGCTACGAAGGGACGGTCTGGGTGCCGGCAGACTGATGATGGGAAGGGGGCTTGGGGTTAACGCTGCTCTTCCTGAAACGGTGACCAGACCCAGGGTTCTGGAACTGCAGTCTGGTCAGCAAACACCGGTTGAGAATCTGTTTCCATCTAGATTGGTGGCATTTTCAGCAGTGACCAGGGCAGGTGTTGAGGTGGGGACTCCGGGGCACTTGGCTTGAGTTTGTCTTCCCGTTGCCGAGACCCTCCTGCATTTCTCTTGAAACTGTTTTTCTTTCATTAGTGCCGTACAGCTTTTCTACTCAGTGAGGAATATCTTCCATTTGTTCCATGATGTCGTACCGACGTATCACAAGTAAGCGCCCCCGTGTCTGGGTAGCGTATGTCTAAAGCGTTTGTCAGTTGGACTAAAACCGGTCATTTTATAGTCCCACCAAAAATATTCTGGTTCCTAAAATTCCCAACTCAATGCAGTAAGCCATTAAAAAATGCATGTTTAAGGAATATTGGTCATTGGCTAATAAAAGTCTAAACATCTATATATTTCAGTTTCCCAGCTGACTCTAAACTAGCCAATTTGAAAACTAGAGAATTAGGAAAGAGGTCAGGGCTTTGTTCCATACAGAAAAAGGAATTTGGCGGAAGGGCAAGTACCCCGCACGCTTGTCGGTGTCAGCCTTCCAGGGGATCCGCACACGCAGCTTGGCTAGGTATACGTGCAGCGGCGACACAGGTCACCGCTGGCTTCCCTGGCTCGCTCTTCCGTGTTCGTCCCTGGGACAGCCCTACGGGACCAGCCGCACTCGGGCAGGACGCGTCACTGTGAACGGGTGGGGGCGATGCGGCCGCGTCTCGTCATGTAGTTGTCGGGAGACAGTTCTCAAAGCCCAGAGGGGCCTGAGTGGGGCTTCGGTGACGGGTGGGTCCTTTCTTTCCCCGCCCCCGCCGCTGGCCTAGGGAGAACCTGCAGAAGCTGCCCCAGCTGGCCGCCATCCACCACAACAACTGTATGTACATCGCTCACCACCTGCTGACGCTCGGCCATCAGTTCAGACTGCGCCTGGCGCCCGTCCTTTGTGACGGCACCACCACCTTCGTGGATCTGGTCCCTGGCTTCAGGAGGCTTGGTAATGGAGTCCTTCACTTTAGGAAATCGTATTGATTGCGCGGCCCCTCGGCCTACTATCTTTGTAATTCATGACCAAGGTGGCTAGAAACTAGGTGGTGGTCCTGAGCTGCCCTGGGGAGCGGGGGGGGGGGGGGGGCATTTTGTCCGCGGCCGTCCCCAGGCACTTAATTTGCTACAGCGAATTCAGTCTTTGTGGAGGTGCTCCTTTTCCCTGCCACGACTTCACGGCACGTCAGGGTTCCAAGCCGCGGTGAACTCACCAGGTCAGAGTCATGTCAGTAGAGTGACACGTAACGAGGCTTGTATTGTGGAAATCTGTCAGCATTGTCAGTAAGAGCTGACTAACGTCAGTGCCTGTTCTGTTGCAAAACCTTGAGATAGCTCCCCTCTTCCACCTAGCTTTCCTTGGGATTATTAAAAATCAAAAGAAATGGAATGTGGAAGCAGTCAATACGTTTACCATAATGATAGCCTAAGAAGAGCGGAGGACCCGTATGATTCACTTAGCTTTTTACTTCCTGACTTGCCCCTTAGGTGGCATCGATGTCGCCAAAAAATAAGTAGCTGCTTCTTTTGAATAAGTAACGCTTCTTCCCTGACCCCCGGACACACTGTTGGGAAAGACTTCCTATCCCGAGAGTGGGTTTGCGGGCACCGGCCGATGTGTCAGAGGCGGTCATTTCTAGTGGCCTCCCAGCAGCTCTGTGAGGTCATCCTGCAGGCCGTCGTTGTCACATAAGCAGGCGGGCCTGTGATTCATGCTCGTCTGTCTCCTCCCGCCCAGGTTTCGTACTGTGCAGCTGCACGACGGTGACAATTCTGTGTTCTGTTTCTCCACTGCAGGGACGGAGTGTTTTCTGGCCCAGATGCGGGCGCAGAAAGGCGAACTTCTGGAAAGATTATCAAGTGCTAGAAACTTCTCCAACGTGGACGACGAAGAGAATTACTCTGCAGCCAACAAAGCGGTCCGGCAGGTGCGCAGCTGCCCCCAGCCCTGCCGTTTGTACCCTTTCTGTAGATGAGCCCGCGGTCGGTCTGTAAGCAGCAAAGGACGCGTAGCCCATAGCTCAGCTAATCCCATGGCCCTGCGTCGGAAAATACGGGAACCTTCACCAGGCGTGTCCACGGGCGTCCCTTTCCCTTGCCCCACCGAGCCAACAGCCGGCTCTCTCCATCCCCCTGGGAAGGTGGCTGCTTATTAAGAAGTCTTTCATCGCAGGGTTTTGACCCATGAACTCGAGTTTGGGAAATGTGAAACATGAGCTTTTACCTCAGTGCCCCTTCTCTCCTCGTGATTTATCTTTTTTTTTTTTAAACGAGCGCATGGTTTTTATTTATTTATTTATTGAAGTGAGACCGAACGTGCAGTGTTACATCGGTTCCGTGCAGGTGGACGGTACTTAGAATCCCACGATCCTGTGCGTCTCTCGGTGCTCCCGGTGTAGCTCCGCCCGGCGGGTTCCCGTCCTCAGCGCATGTCCTGCTTTTCATCGAGCAAGGACATCCGCTGGGGGTAAACAGTCAAGACGCTCATACTTGAGATCACTTTCCCTCCCCTCCTTAAAACGCCTCTTCTCCCACGCGCGCACAGATGACACGCGTGAACATGGGAAATGGGAGTCGCAGGTGTCTCTTCCGGGCCAATAGCCGTGTTCTCCTGACAGGTTCTGCACCAGCTGAAGAGGCTTGGGGTTGTGTGGCAGGACATCCTGCCGGTGAATATATATTGCAAGGCTATGGGGACTCTACTCAACACGGCGGTTTCTGAGATCATTGGCAGAATCACCGCTCTCGAGGTAAGGGCCGCAGGCGCCTCGCCGGGCTCGCGATGGCCGATTCCCGTCTCCGACTGTCGCGTTACTAAGAAAATGGTGTTGAAATCTCCTTTTTAGTCAACATAGATGGTAAAAGAAATTGTTCATGTTTCCCGTCTTACTCATTATAGGGGTACTTTTTCTGGTTTTGTCTTCACTCTGTTTTGCTGGCGACTTGCTAATTTCTCTCCTTTATCCGTATACAAGGAAATAGGACGCACCCTCTTCTCCATCTCGAGTCTGTAAATTATGAGTGGGGAGGCCAGAAACTAGCCAGTCCTTAGATGTGTTGTAAAGGATGAAGTGATGTATGTATCTAATTTGCATGTGAACTAAATAGTTGAGTAAAGAGAAATGCAGCCTTCCGCAGGCACCCTTTCTAGCGTGTGGTTCTCGCTGGGATCCTGTATGTGAGCTCACAGGCAGGGTGCCCAGGCTCCTCCAGCTGATGTCTCGAAGGCGTTGACTGACTGAATCCTTGTTTACAAAAATATCCCCTGCTCTTCAACCAGCGGCGCAACATTCTACTGGATGAACGGGCTCCATCACGTAGGCACGCTAAATTATTGACAGTCTGCTGAAACACGTTCCGTGTCACTCTAGCTTCAGGAGTGTGGCCCGAGCTGATGAAGTCTCGTGTCTGATAAGGCGCTAAGTCGGTCGGAAAGCATCTTGCTGCCGCTGACCTCTCAGACAGCTCGCGCTCCCCACTGGCCCTTTGCTCACGACTTCGGTGGCCCAATTCGTTCTGCTTTGTGTTCCCTCTGTGCGAAACCAGGACATCTCTACCGAAGACGGTGACCGATTGTATTCCCTATGCAAAACGGTGGTGGACGAGGGGCCCCAAGTGTTTGCACCTCTGTCGGAGGAAAGCAAGAACAAGAAATACCAGGAGGAGGTCCCGGTCTACGTGCCCAAATGGATGCCGTTCAAGGAGTTGATGATGATGTTACAAGCCAGCCTGCAGGAGATTGGGGATCGGTAGGTGTTACCCTTTTATCGAGGCACGGCCTCCCCAGAGAGAGTCGCAGAGGGTCAGCGCCCCGGAGAGCAGAGCTTTCTCTCCGTGTCTTCACCGGTGGCGCAGGGAAGAGTTCATACCGAGCAGCAGTCGGGGCCTTTGCGTGGACGGGACTCACCATCGTGTGGCTCCCACGGCCTCTTTCTCCTGTTTGTAACAGACTTCTGGTTTCATATCATTTTGGTCTTGAACATACTGTCTGGCACGCTGTACAGGCGGTCTTTCATTTGTAAGAAGTGCAGCCTCCTGACACCTGGATGCAGATCGTTGCCCGTTTTAACCCACAGTGGATACGTTTTCAGGTCGGCTTTGATGTGTTAACAGAGAAGTGACTGGCATGGAATATTCAGCATCAGCCACTGTTTGATGGATCAGCAGGTTCTCTGCAGGGAGCACAGTAGCTTCAGAGAGGAGTCGTCTTGTGTCGAGTGTAGCCGACGACGGTCTTCCCACCGGCTGACGTTGCCGTGTGCGGTAGCTGTGTGCTGTCTTGTGTCGCACTTGGTGTGCGGAGGTCGCCGATGCCGCACAGGAGGGTAGATGTGCGTCAGGAACATTGTCTTGGTGGAAACTAGTAATCGGTCTCCACGTCTCACACAGGGGGTCCCTGAGTAGGCCTTAAGGTCCGTCTCCAGCCTCACAGCTACTTGTCCGCCTGTGTGAGCGTGGGTCATTAGTGTGTTACAGATAGGCCGTGCGTTAGACCGGTCACCCCAGATGTGTCTGAGTCGCTCTCAGCAAATACTGCCCGTTCTAAAGCAAAGAACGTGAGATCTCTGCCTGAAAAAGTCACATCAGTGTCCTCCCAACTGCGTTAGGACAAGCTGTAACGCATTTGTTACCTACAAGTCCTTCGTGGGCAATGAGCTCTCTTAGGCAGCCTCTAGAGGGCAGCAGATAAGCAGCTTCCCATCTGCCGCCGCGGCCTCATCATCATTCTTCGTCATGAGAACGGTTACGATGCTGGCGTGTCCTAGCTTCTTTTTTTTTCTGCCTAGGAAGAATCTTTCTCTTAGAGGTTTCAGTAAACATAAGGATATTAACTAATTTGGGAACATTTTTTTACTGATGAAGCTATCTCCAGTGGTGTAGTTTAAATGCTTTAAAATCATAAAGTATACATATGAAGGAATACAGTATATAACATATTTACAGTTAAAAGAAAACAAGTGAAAGATTCATGCACCTGTGACCTAATTTAAGAGAAATATTGCCGATCCTGCGAAGACCCCTGTTTCGCTCTCCAGATGCTTGTCCCCGCAGGCAGCCACTGTCTCGAATTTTGTGTTCCCTGTTTCCTTTCCTTTCCTGCATAGTTTTGCCACATTTGCACGTGTGTCTCTGAACTCTGTACAGTTGAGGCCTCCTCGTGTTTGAACTTTCTGTAAACGGAAGCTTCGATAACTTGCTTCATGAGGTCAGTGCTGTGTCTCTGAAGTGGGCTCAGGACCGCGCGCGGGGCCGCGTGCATGTTTGTCTTCAAGCCGTGGCGCGGTCTGTGTTACAGGTAGTTCATTAGTTAGTCCTGTCACTTCATGGTTCCACCAGTATTTGGTGTTGTCAGACGTCACCGTTTTGGCTGAAGTAGTTAGTGTGAAATGGTGGCTCATCGTCACTGTGATTTACGTTTCCCTAAACTCTAAGGACGTTGAGCATCTTTTTATGGATCTTCTGTTGTAGTAAATTACCTGTTCACATTTTGCCCTGTATTCTACAAGGTTGTTTGTGAGTTCACTCTTGATTCGTGGGGTTCCCTATGTATTTTTTACACCAGTCCTTTGTGGATTAAAGTTTGTTGCCTGTGGCTCATTTTTTAAAACAGTCACAGATCCCCAGACTCCACATAACCATGTGAGGGTGCGGCCCTGGTTCTCAAGTTCAATCCGGACTTAGTGTAGAATAAGGGGGAGCAGTCTTCATCTGACTCGGTCTCTTCATCTGACTGTGCTGATACCAAAATGCAGGCAAGAAACAAGTTAAAGAGATTGAGTGGAGGATTCATGAAGAAGGGGAAGGATGCCAGCATTTGTATTACTTCCATTTAAAGCTAATAAGCAGTTGGAATGCAGCAGTTTTAAACTCTTGCTTCTCCAGAGACATGGCAGGAAATAGATTGTATCTTTATTTTGCAGGTGGGCAGATGGAAAAGGGCCCCTGGCAGCTGCATTCTCTTCCACTGAAGTGAAAGCTTTAATCCGTGCCTTGTTCCAGAACACAGAAAGAAGGGCAGCTGCCCTGGCGAAGATTAAGTAGCCGTGTCCTCCCAAGAAAGCCGTGTCTTGACCATTTGGATTGCTCTCTTGGCATACGTGCTCCTTTACAGACTTCTCGGAATCATCCGTCTGTATTGGTGAACCAGGGATACCGTGGAAGGCTGGTCTCACCCAAGACCGCCTTACCTCCTGGCTCGAGTGAGGCTCTCTCGAAGAACTGAATGTTCAGATAGGCTGTCGCGTGAAGCGCCTCAGCGGGCCGACCTCCTAGGCCTCCTCCCTGGATAAGCCGCTGAGGGACGGCGCTGCTCCGTGCTGCTCCGGGGCCCTCTGGGGGCTGCGTCCATCGTGAATGTACGACCTGGCCTCGGGTCCAGGGATCCAGGGGGTTCCCAGAGTCAGGGTGAAGAATCCGTGAGCAAATCCTAGATGTATTTTGGGGGACGGGGAACTGTATTTGTCCTTGCAGGAATTAAGGAGACTTCCTTTAATATTTCTTTCCAATAAATAATGCTTTTCAGAGTTCAGGGTGATTGTCTCTCGTAACATGCGGAGCGTTGACAAAAGACATTTAT
This sequence comes from Helogale parvula, assembly GCA_004023845.1. Taxonomy (NCBI): domain Eukaryota; kingdom Metazoa; phylum Chordata; class Mammalia; order Carnivora; family Herpestidae; genus Helogale; species Helogale parvula. The sequence continues at coordinate 3,606 of PJEM01007021.1, read as the reverse complement.
GATCCTCACAGAGGACTCACTGACGTGTCTTCTTTCTCCGAAGTCCTAGGATTCCTAGGACTTCCTTTCAGTATACATTTTTGACAGTTTTTGCTATTTCAACCGAATTCTATTCTCTTGGTTGGATTTTCTCTTTGTCTCCACCTTGTTAAGCCCCACTGCTTCTGTGCCCCATCAGACGGCAGAGGTTTTCAGTTGATGATGTTCCTCCGGTGTGTATTTACGCCCTGAGCTCTAACTCTGGGCTCTGGAGTTGGGGCCTTTATTCACTGCACACGGGTAATTCCTCAGCTCGGCGTGATCTGTTTCTAACTCCTGTCGGCCATCGGACAAATGTGTCCTGGCAGAGTCCTCCTCAGCCTCTGCAGGACTCCGGGGTCCTGGATACTTTTCATACTGAAACATGGTTTCCTCTCATGGAAAGAGGGCGAGGGGTGTGATCTTTAGGTGCTGTTGAGGCCGTTGCTGCCGGGAGGAAGGTCTCAATCCAGTGGGCGTGCTACCGGAGCCCTTAACCCCTTGATTCCTGGCACGCAAGAACAATTGTTTTTTCCTCCCGTCTTCAGATGTTCTGCCTTCACCCCCTCGCTTCTGGCCCAGCCCCTCGTCATTCTGGTAGCACAGTGTTTCTTTTTACCTGCCAGGGGAGTCACAGGGTGATGAACAAGAAAGAAGCCCGCTCCTGTTCTTATTAAGAGAAACTGGGTGGTTAATGAGAAGCCGTTTGTCTGTGCCGAGAAGGCCCTCCTAGGAGACCTCACAGACGGAAGAACGGCCTGAACCCCCTTCAGTTTTTTGAGAACAAAGGGGTTGTCTCTCCTGAGAGAGGAAGGAGCCATTTTCACAGGTGAAAAAAAATAATCTGCTTTGGAAACTTTGCACAATTTTAAGGAGCAGTCTTTTCTCCGCAACCGAGAGAATGAGGAGCTAAGGACGGAACTGAAATAAATGCAGCCCAGGACTATTACACAGAACAGCAGATTTCTTTTGTTCGTAGAAGCTATTCCGGCTGCTTGACAGGTACAGCGATTTGGGGGTGGGAGCGCTTCTAACTGAAAGGCGCTCCTCACCCGCTCCCTCCCCCCACTCGCACAGAAAACTGCGCTGTAGTTCTCCCGAGGCCTCGTGGAGGGCCATGGCCCCGCGTGAATGTTTGAACACCGTGGCTCACCTGCAGGCACACTCTGTCCTCCTCCCCGGCCAGGGCCCTGGAGGGCGGATGACTGAGCGCATGTCTGTTGTGGTTAGAGCCGAGCCATCTGATCCAGGGCGAGCCATCTGATCCAGGGCGTGGGAGCTGCGTTTTTCTGGCACCTCCTGCCGGGACCTCGAAGGTACGTATTCTGATTGAGACCCGGAGCCGGAAGTGAGTCGAGCCTTCTTTTGGAGAGAGCGTGCAGGGGATGGGAGGAAGGCAGCTTGAGGACACGTTCAGTGGGCTCCGGGGGCCCCCCGGAAGGAAGCTCGTCCCGAGTAACGGTCAGAACTGTACGAACGGCTTCTAAGAACGAAACTCAAGAAAGGGTCCCCAAGCTTTTAGGAAAAAGGAAAGTTTTTGTTAAAAAAAAACAAAAAAAAGCAAGACTGCAGACAACTTGAATCCGCTTGATGGTAGCTTCTGTCCCCATGCGGATCCTGAATTGTTGGATCCATGGTCCGTTTTGCAAGACTTCTCCCTTAGAGGGAGACCCTCCAGATGGCACTCCTAAGCCTGTGAGCATCACAAGGCAGCTAGCCCTGGTCTGTGGAAATTTTGCGAGGGGCTTATATGCTGGACGGGGTCAGCCCGGGAAGGTCATCCAGACCCTGAGCAGCATCTATACTGGAGGCCTCCAGATGTTGCCGGAGCAACCACTTGTGAATAGATCGAACGGTATTTCCTTTGGTCAATACCATTGTTAAGGAAGATGTGGCTAATCGGCTTCCCACGCTGGCCCATCCGTGTGCCATAACTTCAGGCCATGGTTCCCGGCCTTTCTTTCTGTGGCCTGTTCTTAATCGTAGACTTGATTTTTGAACATTTATTTTGCGATGACTTTCTCCTAAAAATACACATTGTGCTAAAAGCCTGAAATCTCCTGAAAGCTACAAAGCCCCAATTTTTAGTGGTTCAGTTCTCATACGGGTGAGACTGAATTCCTCACTTTGTCATGGGCTTGGTTAAAAATTTTGCAATGGTGGGGCGCCTGGGTGGCTCAGTTGGTTGAGTGTCTGACTTCAACTCAGGTCATGATCTCACGGTTCGTGGGTTCAAGCCCCACGTCAGGCTCTGTGCTGACAGCTCAGAGCCTGGAGCCTGCTCCGGGTTCTGTGTCTCCCTCTCTCTCTGACCCTCCCCTGCTCACGCTGTCTCTCTCTCAAAAATAAACAGTAAAAAAAATTTTGCGATGGCGCGCGGTGTAACCAGGGAGCAGCCTTAGATGTCTCAAAGCCAAGTTATGAAACCTCTGCTGGAGGTTGGGAGGAGGGCGTAAACGTGATGAGCTCTGTATGAGCTCTCCTCTCCGCCTCAGAAACCGGGTGCCCTGGATTGCCTGTGTGGCGTGCAAGAGCGCCGTGGGGGGCTGGTACCGAGACAGACCCCTGCCCCTGCCCGTCTCCGCTTCCGTGCAGTTCACAAACTCGCCGCCTTCGTTCCTCTTAGCGCTTATGGGTGCCGAGTGTTGCCCCAGTCCTGAACAACCCTTCCCCCCGGTCCCCCGCAAACAAAGATGTCCTGTGCCTCTGGTGATTTAAATTCTAGTGACGAAGACAGGTAATAAACATAAAGTAAGTAGGCTAGGTAGTACGTCTGAAGATTGTAAGTGCTGTGGAAAAAATAAATGTAGAGTGATCAGCGTGAACTCCGCTGGAGTCCCGGAGGAAGGGGAGGGGGGAGCAAGCTGCTGTTCCGAACAGTGGGCAGAGTGCGTCTCGTCTCCTGAGATGGCAAGTAAGCTGTGTGGCCTCAGGACACGGGCCGTCCAAGGCAGAGACCAGTCCTTGCAGGCCCTCAGGTGGGAGAAGTGCCTGGTGAACTCAAGGAAGAGCAGAGGGGTGGGGGGGAGAGCAGGAGGCGGGGAGGTTAGCAAAGTACAGAAGGTAAGATTGTGTAGGCCGTTGTTATCAGGATTTGGGGGTTCCCCTCTTTTTCTTTTATGTTTGTTTATCTTTGAGAGAGAGAGAGCATGAGCAGGGGAGGGGCCGAGAGAGAGAGAGACACAGAACCGAAAGCAGGCTCCGAGCTCCGAGCTGTCTGTACAGAGCCCAATGCGGGGCTCAGACTCACAAGCTGTGAGATCGTGAGCTGAGCCGAAGTTGGACACTTAACTGACTGAGCCACCCGGGCGCCCCATGTCCCTCTTTTTAATGGAGTAAATGGAAAGGCTTTAGTGGCTTAAAAAAAAAACAACAAGATGAGGAGGGGAGCATATATAAAATCATAGAAAATATTATGGTAAACCCTAGGGACCCATCACCCATCTTCAACAATAATGATCACCCAGGAGTACAATAGCTCTGACCGCCTGTGCCCCTCCGTGCTCCCACAAACACTGGGTGTGTGGTCATCCGTGCCCTTCCGTCCCCCGTGCTCCCACAGACACGCCGGGTGTGTGACCATCCATG